>JAJEKB010021389.1:763534-787884 GCA_022393335.1 Macrotrachela quadricornifera | reverse complement strand
AACATAATAGATGATCAAGGAAATCAATACCTGTAATGAAAAAAAAACTAGATGAAGATGATTTTCTTTTTCTCTAGATTTACCTTCTGGTGATATACCAGATATTGGTGTTTGTGTTCCTAGATCATATTTAAATCCAAACAATTCATTATAGTCTTTTTTTGTTTTTGGTGGCAATCGTTTAATAGAAGTAATTACATCTACAATAATGATTATTATAGAATATTTGTCAATTTATGTTATCTCTTGTATATTTTCATTTCGATACAAACCTGGTTTGCATATATCATTTAATATTGTTGAGTCTGGCGTACCGATAATATCAAATATTTTGTCTATTTGATCAATTAAATTTGTTCCACGAAAAATTGGTCGAAGTAGAATAAGTTCTGCCATTATACAACCGATTGACCATATATCGAGTTTATCATCATTATGTTTATTACAAAGTATTACTTCAGGCGCACGCCACCATCTAATGCAAGAGAGAGTTCCTGTATTTTTAAAATGAAAATAATATTCCCGACGTACTTAATTTCGACATAATAATCATACTCAGTATTCTCTGTACGAGTTAAGCCACAGTCAAAAATCTGTATAAAAATGAAAAACCATATACTGATTCTTTGTTAACATCCAACTTTTGATTAAGGAAAATAATTTAAATACATTCTTGCATACTTAGCATTTATTATTACGAAATATTTTTCATCAAAAAGAAAATGACTCATATAGAACGAAAAATAAATATGGTCCAATAGAAGAAAATGATTACTCAGCATAGTTTGTTATTCAATAACTTACGATAATATTTGTATTTTTATCTATTCCAATATTGCTTGGCTTTAAATCCTATTTTTATTATAACAAAAAAACAATCGTTAATATATCAACATTTCATTTCTTTCTTCTACTTACACGATGAAGAATACCAGCTGAATGAATAAACTATACAACAAAAAAGAGAGAGAGATGGAATTAGATAGATATCGAATAGAGAGAGATAAATCTATACGTTTAAATTACGAAGAAGTGAATAAATACTATATTTTACATGTTCTTCTGTAAACGGTAAATTACGTTTGATAACTCGATTCAGATCATAATCAACATAATTAAATACAGAATATCTTAATAACATGAAAAATAAACAAATATCTTCATCAAATAAAAATATTTTCATAACATACAATGTCTCAAAATCATTGAGATTTTTCTCTGGTGTAAACACATTGTATAATTGTACAACCTATACTAGTAAGAATACAGACAACATTCAAAGAAAAAAATGAAAGAATGATTTCAACAGACGAGTGCATCAGGATGATTAAAATAAATAAAAAGTTTAAGTTCTCGGTAAGTTCGTTTTGCATGTCTCGTAGCTTGAAAAGGATGGAAGAATTTTTTAATTGCTACATATTTACCTGTTTCCTAAATTAGAATAAATTTATACTTTTTTTTTTCTTCATATTCATAATAAAACATACTGTATCCGTAGCACGACTAAATAGTATAACAATATATGAATATCAAAAATAGAATGAAATGAGTTTTGTCAACTTACACTACAATACCAAGAGCTCCTTGTCCAATATAAACAAGATTTTGATATCGTATTGGTAGTGTAAATTGTGTTCGACCGCATTCTACTCTATACCATTCGCCTTGATTGTTATCGTTAGCAGTCATTTCTTTTTTTCTATATGAAGAAAAAGAAACGAAATATGCACGATTTTATACGTTACTGACAGGTATATAAAGAAAAAGGACAGGTTTTTTTTTCTATTTTAAATAGAAATGTCTAAAGGAAGAAAGAGATAGAACGAAGCAAAAGATATAAAGCTATTAGAGAATGATAAGAAAGGAACGAAAAAAATTCAATCAAAATTAGTTTATTTTAAAAAGGAAAAACTCTCACAAATCTTTATGCTTACAAAATGTAGTATGAAATTTCAGAAGAACATAGAGAACTGTCAGAATAAAATGTTTATGAGTTATTTTTAAGTTTGTTGTGAAAGACCAATTGGAAATAAAATTTGACAAAGCTTGATTACTCCAAATCCTCGTACAATTGTCATGAAATAGAAGTCCGATAATAGAAAAAATTTAGAATTTTTCTTTTGGACAGATCTCGTTTTACTGTGAAAAATGTATATATCACTTTCATACAAATAATACTTGACATGTTTGCTTGTTGTACCTGTAATAATGTTACATTCGGCTTTGGTTTGTATATTTTCATCGAGAACAGCATCCTAGCTAGGAAGCGGACATAAATACATTTCTAAAATATTAACAAAATTTTAAACAATAAGACACTTTAAAAATACATTTTCTTATTAATTAAGATTTGTCACTTCCTCAAAAAAGGTTCATTTTTACCAGAAACATCGAAATGAAAATAAATGTATGCAAAGATAGCCCGTCGACAGACCTTTCACATGTATTTTCTTGTGGCAACTTGTTTTTTTTTGCAAGACTTTCGATGATTTCCGGTATGGTTTGCTTGAGAAAAAGGCCATCTTTAAAAAACATTATGGTATAGGGTTAGAAATTTTACTATACTCTGTACTAAAACCTCAACATATCCTAAAAAATATCATGCGATTTCAATATGCCTGATCTGTGATCGATATTTGAGGAAAAGAAAGGCTTAGTATAAAGTCTAATGTTCTGTATGCAATATCACTAGATGATAGCTCTTGATACATCGCAGTACTTTTTCGTATTTTGGTACTTCTGCATGGAACAGAAGCATAGAGGTGCATTGTTTTTCTCTTGGTCTACTTATTCTCACTGTAATAATGATATTTGGAGAATACTAAAAATTATAATTTCTCTAAGGGTAGAATTAAGCACAGGAACGATGAGCACACGAGGAAACTTCAGTACCGAAGAGTTAATCACAAAAAAAAAGGTAAATACGGCATTTATTAACAAGTCAATCAATATAACTGCTAATAAGAACAACATTATTAGTTTATTCTATTTATCATTATTGATTTTAGGCAGTGTACTTAAAAATTGGATCAAGTGGCAGTATTTTGATAAGAAGTGCGTCGAGAAATGTTGGTTCGATTTCTTGTACTTATCATATGTTATATTTGGATGGTTTTGTATCTACTATAATTCAAAATAATCTTTTTATTAATTTAACTAGTATTTTTCCAATCAGATAGTCTTCGAAGGCATAATGGTGTGTTGAGCAGATGTCATCTGCATATCTGGCACTCATTTAATCTGCAATATACAACTGCACTATGTATGGATAATATCGTCTTTTACGTATGTAATGTCGCAAAATTAAAATGCTTATATCTCTGGATAACAAACTTCTTTAGAGCTGATTCTTTTTTATGGCATAAGCATATTAAGTTACCCTAAGTAGCCTCAAAAGTTCAGCCATATAACTATCCATTTAGAGAAGTTATCAGCAAAAAGTAGCATCCGGCACGTGATCAAATAAAAGACATCAACTTTCAATACGTGTCCTGCAGCTTAAAATTACTACGAGTTGAGGCAATATGCTTGAAAAGTAAATAGTAGATCCTGTATGTGACTTTCGATCATACAAAATTTCTATCTGAAGTTTTTTCTCAGTACACTTAGAATTGTCAAAAACTCTAATTTACTTTTTGTTAGGGTTGTAACGCAGTGCAAATAAACTATTTTTGATCATTTCATCTTTCTGCAGGTATTTACTGATTGCATAGATCAAACATAAATATATGACGAAAAGCACTACCATGATAGTGACGTTTATCGCATAAAAAAACAGACAGGGCATTATTATCTTACTGAGTCCTATCATTTACTTTAAGTCAGGATCGTACGTGTATTCAGTGTATGGTACTTTGTTTTTTTATTTCTTTTTGGCTTAGATGGTATCATTCTTTTTTTTTCTTTTTTTCATTTTCTTGCTGATCTTTTCGGTTGTTCGTTAGATTAATTATTTTGCATTTTTTCGGCTATCTCTATGAAGCTCAAAGTATAAAATGTAAGATAGATTAACATAATATTTACGCGCAAACGGGGTCATGTGACCGGTGGTGGACAGGGCAGTGGAAATGAGAAAACTTAAAAATGAAAAGAAGCTCATAGTCGTTTGAATTGTCATCAACGAAGAAATTTTCGCTAGAAGTTTCAAGATTAATTTCTTATGAAAGGTGTGCTTCTAATATAGGTTTAATGGTTCGACTAAAGTAAAATCACTAGCACAATTCAATGTCTTTCTCTGAAATAATGGAATGACTCAAAATACCTACGTGTCATACAGGTTTAAGGAATCGAGACTTTCTGAATATTGTTTTATCGGGAACGACATATTCATTTGTTCTGACGTTTTGAGGATAATATAAGATCAATGTAGCCAAGAGTTGGAAAGCATATCAGACTTCTTAATCAAAATCTCGTTATTTAAGCAGTGCAGTATGCTGTCATTGGTCGTCAGTGAAATGGAAATAAAACTGAAAAGAACACAGAGATAAAGGGTTGTATTCTGTCCATAGGTCACTTTATTTTCATAGTGTCCTTCCTATACACAACATATCAGCTGAAAGTTTCTAAACATTTGTAAATATATTTTGCTTTGATAATCGTTTACCAACGAAAACATCCACAACAGTTGACGTAAAACCATACATATAGTAAACGACTATATCTTTTCTGATTGATGCATTTTTTCCACGTTACAATAAGTTATTCTTTGTAGATTACTATAATTTACAAGTTGCAAATTGTATACGCCAGAAAATGAAATAGATGTAGCACAGGCAGAGGTACGACAAACTGCTAAATGATTCATTCATGCAAATCCGTCATTCTGTTAGATTACATGTGGTGGTCTCCGAATTGCGCCCACAACTGTTCAAATCTACTCAAATTTGTATTCAATCGTACGAATCAGATCCCGAGCATCTTCTGTATATTGCAAGTTATTTCGACCTATAGTCCATAAATCGGCAACGGCATCGTATCTGTACAGCTCATTATCAATCTTTGCTAGCCACTCGGTTATACCATTTTTTAAATTATTTTGTACATTTTGGAAACGGAAAAAAATGCTTGGGCTGTGCTAGAGATCTGTTGGAGACACTGGGATGCAGTCTCATCAAGCACAGTTGTCAATCACAGCCAATTATTCGAGCAATAAATGAACTATATTATTTTCAGAAAGCATTCTCTATATGCTTATAATGTTTAAATGGTGCAGTTATCTAGCGCAAACTAGATGAGTGAAAGATATGCAGATGACATCTATTCAACACACAATTATGCCTTCGAAGACTATTTGATTGGAAAAATACTAGTTAAACTATAAAAAAAAATTATTTTGAATTATAGTAGATACAAAACCATCCAAATATGACATATGATAAGTACAGACTACAGAGTAATGAAATACTGCCATCGAATCTGATTTTTAAGTACACTGCCGTTGTCATATATGAAGGCTCTGTGGATCTGAGAAAGCATGGAGGGCAAATCTGTGTCAAGCATTACGATAGAGGAAAAAATTCTCTAGCTTTTGAGACATAACAAAAAAAGTTACCTACAAGTATTGAGGAGAAATTGACAGAACACTGCCAAAACGAAAAGTTCAGTGTTTTGACCTAGAGGCAGTCGGAGACATCTTCAGTATGAACTTCATAACTCTTAACGAACTACAAAATGGCTGGTTAATGAACTAATTCTTTTTAAACTTCTTAGTTTTATTTATCATAGTGAAAAGATGATCAGATGAAAATTAATAACATGTACGAATTTTATTTCATCAACACTAACATCATTTAATCAATTCTTTTTCCTTAGTTGTTATGATTCTATCTCGCTTGATAATTTTTCTCACTATCACCAAGAAAGACATTTATTGGAGAAGAATCATCGCATAATCTGTATTTTCACTTTTATTCTGTGAAGATTGAAAATTGAAAAAAATTAAGATAAAAGTTTTGTTGCATCGAGAATAATCGCGCCAACATGTGATCTAGCAGGAATATGAGATCGAAGACGATTTTCGAGTATTTCTCGAGCTAATTTTAACGGATTAGAATGAAAACTACATTGATTCATTTGCAACAAGCGACGATGTTCTGATTTTCCAATATATCCATCATTATCTATCCAGCCTTTGTCAAAAGCTTCCTGTTCATCTTTTGTTCGAGGTTTTGCACAGACACCTAACAAATGACAATAAGCTCTTTGTTCTTCAACATCGTTGAAATAGAGAGTACCATTAAATAGAAATAATTGCATCAAGTAGTTATTTGAAATGGAGAATAACGATGATGGAATCGACAGAGATGGTGTATTGACAAAGATCGATTGATTTCGTTTCATTCGTGGTAAAAGCAAACGTAGAGTGGTTGTAGATGGTAGTATGATCTTGAGTTGTTGAAGTAAACCGATCAGATAATTGGCTTCGTAAGGAGTGAGAAAGATAATATGTTTTTCTCGATAGATAAGCATCCATCGTGGTGTTCGTAAAAACCCATCGAGTTTCTCTCTACGTGTTTCAATGACATGTTGAAATTCATTGGAAATCCATAAATCTTCTCTCCAACTGGCTGGTTGACAATGTAAAAAGAAGGTGGTATTAAGAAAAGCTTGAGGAAGTGGAGAGAATACAGAAGAAAGTTGAGCAAGATTCATTGTTGGACTTTGGGGATTGATTAATTGTAATATCTCTCGATGTAAAATAGGTTTATGTGGAACAGGTGGTGTAGGTCGTTCCTGTTGTCGTTCTTCCTCGACTTCTTGTTCTACTTCTCGTTCCAATTCTCGTTCTTGTTCTTCATCCAATGAATGAGCAAGAAGTGTCTTTGATCCACCATACAAATCTAATCGATTCAAGACACTCGTATTAATTTCGGTTGATAATGGAATACGAGAATGTTGACATCGAGAACGATGAATTTCTGCTAGCTTTTGCAATGATTTTGGCATTCCATACATTTGCTCTAATTTCAAAATCTCTTGTTCAATACAAGTGATAGCTAAATGATCCATGATTGTCTTAGAGAACTGTTGTTGTTCATTGTTCCATTGAATATTTTGAAATGCAACGACTTTTCGTTGAAAATTGAGACTTTGTGTCGACCATTGATTCAATCCATTCCAAGTAGCTTGTTGAGTATTCTCATAGACCCAACGAAGAATATCAATCAGTCTGATCGATTTTTCTTGATGTGAGTTGTCTTTTAACAAACGAATTCGTTGATCTACTTCATGTGAACTATAAAAACTCAACGAATGGCCTTGACCTAATTTTCTCATTCGCATACAAGCTTGAACAAATCGATCTTTAGTTAAACCATTGCCTAATGTGACGGCAGCTCGAAATCCATTAGGAAATTTAAAATCTGTTCCTCGTGTATGCACTTCATCCAAATAGAACACACAACGTTCAAGTCGTTCACTTGCTGGCGAAGTAACGAAAGGATAACGTTGATTTTGTCGATCACAAACATAAAGTGAATCAGATTCAAAATAAACTGCATAATCAATTTGATTTCTATCCGATTTTTTTAGCCATTGGATTGCTATTTGATAATTACTGCCATTGATGAAAAGTGCACCGACATCGAGAATAACTTGAACATTTGGTCGATCATGAACGATTTGTTCTAAAATCTCTACAATTGTGACACTGATTGGTAAAGATCGATAGAATTCGTTTTCTTTTCGAAGTAAATTATTGAGAACAACAGCATCAGTTTTTACTAGTTTAGATAGGTCACGTTGACCAATATGAATTGGCAGTAATAATTGAGTATCATTAGTACCACTGAAACCAGTGATAATTTTTGCTCGATGATCCGATGATAAATCCCAAGCAGATGCAATCAATTTTTCAGGAAATTGTTTTGCTTCTTGAAGAAAGACAAAATGATTGAGAAAATAATTAATTACTAACATATTCTTTCGAAAAGTCGGAAAGAGATGACATGTTCTTTGTTGATCATCTTTTAAATTGATTCCTTCCCATGTTTTAATACAAGGATCTAGATGATCATCAGTTTCATACGAGATCCATTCGTGATAGATTTCATCTGGATGTTTTTCAACGTTATTCAAACGTGTGAAACATTCTAACATTTGATCATTGTTCAAACCATTGTAATAATAGAACAATTGAGTTAAGACAATAGCAATATCTGGATGACCAAATTCGGTATTGTCAACTGCGACATCTTTAGCACGGAATGGTACGGCCATGCGACGAACGAATTTTGGATTGGGATTGACACCGAAATTAACCCGATAACGTTTGGTCAATGCTAATAATAATACTTCTGATGAAAGAAGACCACGAAGTATGAGAATTCGTTGTAAAAGATCCGGTGAGAATTTATTATTTAAACTTGTAATCGATACATTGCTTTTTAAGATGAATGATAAGAGAACTTGACGTTCTTCTGGACGATAAGATTCTAGCCAATCAGTGGCTATTTTTTCAGCTAAATTTGGAAATGGTTCACGCGACAGTAATCGAAATGATGGAAAATGACTTGATCGAGATGATTTCTCATAACAAATGTCTTTACTATAATTTTGTGCAATATTTTCAGCATTTTTCTTCACTAATTCTAAGATCGATTGAATCGTTTTCCAACGTTGTGCTCCACCATCGACGGAGACTTGATTTCCAATAGTATAGATGAGTTGATATTTAACATGAAGAATTTCATCAGATTCATCTAAAACATCACGAGCAAATCGTTTAAACCATTGTTGCACGTTTAACATCGATTGACTAACGTCAAATATCCCTCGTCGACAGTTATCGATAGTTAATAAATCAAAGGAAAGAATATATTCCGGTGCAGTTATGATAATATCACGTCTTTTCATTCCTTGTTGAAGACGTTGAAAAATGCGATGGATTTGTGATGCGTCAAAATTCATATCACGACGACAAGCAAATGGAAAAAATCGACGATTAAGAAGACCACCTAATTTCGATCTCAATGATTGATAATTCATAATTAATAAAGATTTTAAAACAATAATCCGAACAAAACTCGATTTAGCTGAACAGAGACTAAGTGCTAACATTGGTATGATAACTGATGTTTTTCCTTCGCCCATATTCATTTGCATAACAATGTTTTTCACTTTACTATCATTATTATCATTTGATGGACTTGGATCGATCATATGACGTGCAACATCAACTTGGACTTCTCGAATAGTGATATTCATTTCTAATTCTAAAATTAACCATGGAACATGTTCTGAAGGAATCCAATTTGCATGTGGAATATTCGATGCTTCTTTCTCAAAATCTTCTCGCCGTCCTTGTTCAGCACAATGAATTGTTCGTTGAAGTTGTTGTTCAACTATCCAATTTACTAGTAGACCACCTAATAGAATACGTTGTTCTAATGTTAAAAAAGCTTCCTTAGATTGTTCAATTTTCTGTCTTTTTGCTGAATCTAGTGATTGATTCAGTCGTTGTTCTTCTTCGTTTAACCAGATTTGATGAAGAAGAGAAACGAGAATGGATGGAGTCATGCGTAATACCAAACCAGTATCAAACAGTAGTTCGTTATTTGTTTTAATCAAGCGAATTAATTCTTTCCACAATTGAGCAGATTCTTGACGAGTTGAATTCAGAAGTTGTTTGATTTTTTGCACAGATAGATAGTCTTGTTGAAATTTCTCTTCAGACTGAAAATTTTCCCAACTCTTCATCAACTGTCGTTTGAAGAACTTTACAATATCACCAAGAGAATTTTCATCGTTGTTAATCGATGGAAAAATCTCTTCGGGAAACGGTTGTTTTTCATGAGGAATTATAGTCGATCGTTTGCGATGGATGAAATCATCGGAATAACGACAACAATACTTTCGATGAGCATTCAATAGTAAGCTGGGTTTGACTGGTGTGTTTGTTGATCTGATTTGAATTCGATAATGTTGATCATTTGATTCAGATATAAATTGTTGTCGATCAATTTGAATTCGATTGATTAGTAGATAAGAGTTAATCGAATCGATCACTTTCTCAATGCATTGTACAAATTCTCGAAGCTGTTGGTTCAATCGCCACGATTTGAATAAATCATTGATTCGAGTTTTAGAATATTCACTATCTAACAGTTTCAACTGATCAGTATAAGGAAGATTCTGCCGAAAAGACTCTTCCACTTCATCCAAGATTTTTGTACGTTTATCTTGATCGTTAATCGAATAGAGTTGAATTGCGTCTCGATGAACTTGAATTTCTTCGATATTTCTATAGGAAACAAAGGGAGGAAAAACCAATGAATTTAAGGAGATCGAATTATCTTTCAACATTGTTCTCATTAAGTTTAAATAGAAGGGTTTGATCGAATGTTTCTTTGATATATAATGCAGAAAATCAAAGAGAATTTCTAATCGATCCATTTCGTATGATTGATTCTTTGCTGCTGCTATCTTGGCATTATTGATCAGCTTTAGAAAGCCAATGAAAATATTTTTGAAATTATCTATTTTCATCCATTGCTTCAAAGGAAAACAATGCAAAGTAGAAGGATTTCGTAGATCTAAATTTCCAGATTTGTAGAGATATTCTAATGGACGATAGATACAGTTGTCTGTCACGGTTGAATCGAAGATAGGAGTCGATTGATACGAAAACGAGGAATGCCTGTTGAACATTTCTGCTTCCATTTCATCTGATAATCGAGCTAATGAATTATATGAGTCTCGATAATCCCAATAGAGTTTCTCTAGTAGTTTCTCATTGTTATGTGGTAGATTGTTTGTCTTTGAATCTGAAGAGGAATACATAAAATTCAATTGTTCACTGGCTTGGATCAGTTTCTTAATGATTAAATAATAACCAAAATGTTGAAGTGAATAAGGTAAGCCTTGCTCATTCCATTGGATCTTTTCCATACACGTGAGATGTGAGGGATAATATTCGACTTTGGGAGAAATATTTGCTATTTGATGTGCTATATTGAGTGACAATGAATCGAAAGGTTGATCAGTCCAACATCCAGCTGAATAGAGTAGTTGAAAAGCACGTTCCATTCCTGTCATTCCGGTATAGGAATCAGGCATCGAATGTGATGTCATTGCATGTAACAATGCTAGATAAAGCCAACCTGTTGGACTATTCGATGACTGCAGAAGTCCTAAACGATCATTGATAATAAAAACGAAATATTGCCGGTCAAATGACATCGAAGGTGTTCGTTCGATAGAAACATTTTGATGATCATTGGTAGATGTTTTCTTTGCTTTAACTTCGCCAAAGGGAACAAGAAATTTCCGATTACTCGCGACAATTGGTGCAAGTAGAAGACCAGCTTCAAGGCCTGTCAATGTGCCAAAGCTTTGATTTTCATCGATATACATGTCTGAATACTCTCGAGAGAAAATCTTCTTCTCTACAGCATCGTATTTGAAAGCGAGACCTAGTCGAGATAGATGAATGTGGATGAAACAATCAGATGGCATTTGTTTGGTTCTGATAATTGGATAGGCATTGTCTCTGACCATGTACACAAAAGATTCAGTATCGAGGCGACAAAAATATTGTTTGTATAACTTTTGAAAGAATGTTGATGATCGATTGATAAGAATTTTTGGTTGTTCCATATTTTTGGTAATAAGAAAGCCTTCATTCACGTTTAATTCATAGAATATATTGGTTAAAAATTGGGGATGTTGAAAATTGATCCGACGAAATTGGATCAGATTGGTCTTTTGATGAAACCAATGACTGTAATTATTGACAAATTCCACAGCAAATTCTGTTTGAAAACATTTGTGCGGTATTAATTGAAATATTTCACATGATGGGTGTGCTGCCCGAATAGTTAATTGTTGACCTTGACGATTGAAATGAAATTCATAATAGATTTTATTATTATGATAGGCATGTTTTGTAACATAGGTATTAGTTGATCCAGCTGCTTGTACTTCGAAAATATGACAATCAAATGTTCGACGAAATAATTCATTTGATGTAATTTCATCTGGTAGAAAACCAATACTCGTTCCATTGACTAGAAATTTGCCTCGTAAACAATCAATATATATTTGAATTGATGCATATTGACCATCGTACCAACCATCGTAGTCATTTGGCGTGCGTTTTTTCCATTGTCCATTAGTGATTTGTTTGGTTTTAATCAATCCCCAATGGAATTCAGTGAATTGATGTAAACTTTGATAGGATGTTTCCTTTAAATATCGTGCTACAATCGGTCCAATATTCACGATGATACGATCTCGCCATCGCATAAGATTTCTCATAAAGACAGTCATGTCCACAGATTTCTTGTTAAGAGTATTATTATCATGAATTGAAGTTGTTGCTTTCAGCAAAGAAACAATCAATGAATCGGACAAGGGTTTATACTCGGGATATATCAAGAATGTGAATAAACACGCTGAGGCAATGATGACAATTTTGTCACGTAACTTTTTCATTTCATTCACATTCATTGAAGTAGTTGTTTGAAAAATTTGAGAAACTTTTTCTATTGATGATTCACCAATTTCACGACATTTCAATGCTAATTTGATTACTTGCTCCGTTTTAGTTGAGTTATGAATTGTTAAAATTCTCATTGTCACGATTGTCATTAAAAGAAATGCTAATTCATTTTGCCAATTCAAGCGGCAATCATCCAAACGACGATCGAGTCTTAAGATTAATTCATCAAGAAAATCATCATTGAACAGCTGTTGATGGGATTCTGGACACCATGGATGAATTAAGTGGTTTGTTTCGACTGTGATTGGACCATACTGTGTCAATGAATGAGTGACGAGAAGAAGAACACTCTCTTCATCAAATGGTAATGAATCGAGTTCTAAGGCACTCAATAGATGCCACCATTGTAAATGATGGCCTAAACGAAAGGAACCAAATTCGATAAATTCGTTTGGTTTTAGTCCTAATGGACATCGAATAGATTCGGTGATCACTTTATTCTGTTTCAGTGGACTAGTATTGTCGATTGTAAATTGCAAAAGTTTCCAATTTGTATGTTCTAACTGAGCTGTTAATATTCGACATTCGTTCTCTAATGTTGTTGGTTTTGTCGGATTGATTTGTACTTTTAAATGGTTCGGGTATAAAAATTCTTCCACTGTTGTATATGCAACAGATCGTCCGGTTGAATAATGAGATTCAGTCAATGATTTGTTCGAAGAAACTAATTTCACTGCGAAATTGGAGGATCCTGTATAGAATTTCTTAAGTTTTGAAGCATGAGGTCGACTGTGTAACCATTCATACATCACACCATGTGATGGTTTCGGACAAGGACGATTGACAAATTGATAGAGTATATCTCGATAACATCTAAACTCCTCCGGCATTTGTAATTCAAAAATAACTGCTAATGCACTTGGTTCATTTTCTGGTATTGGACATTCGTATATATCCAGTCGGATGTTGTTGGCTTCTTCAACAAGTTTGCATCGTAGACACTTTCGTTTGTATAGGAAACGGTTAGTCCTCTCATCATAGACGTTTTCGCATTCACACTGCAATTGTTTCACTCTTGCCATGAATTGATCGTACTTTTCTTTAGCCACAGAGAATTCTGTACGTTTTGCTTGCCTGTCTCGTTCAACTTCAACTCTAATATCTTGAAGAGTTGCTTTCATCTGTACTGATTGACTGGCAAAGTGGATACCAAAAGCATCTCTTTGTTCAATATTGCTTAGCAAATCAGGATATTGTTTTTGGCTGAACTTTTGGAAATAATCGTAAAGTTGGTGAGCACGAATCATTTCTTTTCGACTAGGGAGAATGAAATATTCGAATAGCGAGAAGAGATTAGGAATATTTACAGAATGGAACGATAATCGTTCAAATCTTGAATCGGCGCATAATTTTTCATGCATACAACGGAGTATAGTCAATACACTAAGAATAAATCGAGTGTAACCAAAACAGTCTGAAGATTGATTTGCTGAATAATAATGTTTCAGTGCCTTTGTTTGATACTCTTCGAAGAGTTCTAATAATTTCTTAAATTGTGTTCCTCCATTTTCAGACAATGATAGATGATTTATCCATCGATCTAAACAAGTTTCAATCCAAATTTCTACCATTGTCAGAGCAATTTCAATAGTATCCGTAGATGCATTGGATAGAATTGTTGGAGAAGGTAATTCATTCTCGAACTGATCACTTGTTGATATTGAATCATTTGATCGATAATTGATTGCGAACTGTTGCTGTAGTGTATAGACGTTCGATGTTTTTAAATAAGTCTTCAAGTCGTTACAAGAATGTTGATAGATTTTAATTTGATTTACATCCGATAGAATTGTCGATGATGTTTGTGTTGATTGTTCATTTTTTGGTATGGGAATTTGCCAAGTCGAATTCGGAATAATTTCTCTTAGTCTTGAATTGATTTCTTCGATAACATTTTGCACCCATATGTAAATATTCTTATCTTCAATAGTAAACCTTACATGATCAAGTTTGGTTAACCGTCGCATAATTTTTCTTGAACAATGCATCAGACGATCGGCATTTAATATTCGGTAATTTATCGACTTTTGTTGTGTATAAATGAGATGAGTGAGAAAGAAAGTGATCAAGAGTTTATAAACAATTGTACCTGATCGTTTTCCTAAACGTTTGTTGAACATCATTTGAAGCACTACTTTCATCGTCATCCACAGACCAGAACGTCGAAAAGGTAGTGCAGCATCTTTCCATCGAATTTGATCACGATGTTTTTTCTTGAATGAAATTGATGAATCACTTTGCTCTTTCTTTTTAATACCTAGAAAATGACTAATCCACCAATCAGTAACATAATGTGACGCTGGTATATCTCGAGTTTCATCAAACGAACCAGAACAGCGAAATGTCTGACTATATTCAAACGGATGTTGCATGAAATCAAGCAATAATTCACAATGAGCGATTGATCGTAGCTGAGATCGATTTTGTAACTGAAAGATTGGTACAGGAAAGTAAGAAAAATGCGGTAATAAGGACGAGGTAATGTTTTCTGTCGATAGTTGAACTTGCCATGCCGAGAGAAGCGTGCGTTCAACACTCTCGCATCTCTCGATTTCGATGAGGATCGCGGCATTTTGATAAGGAAAATAGACAGGTAAAACATCTCCTGGTACTAATTGATCGATTGTTTTTTGTATATCAACAGCAGAAAGTTTGTTTGGATTTTGTAAATTTGTCCAATGTTTAAAACAACTAATTAGAACTGGAAATATTGGTTGATAGAATTTTCCATTCAGTGACTTGAAGAATTCTGTCATACATTCCAATAATTTATTTTCGTTTTGATGCTTGTTACATATTAAATAATCAGCTTCAGCTGAATTTGGTAAATGACATGGAAGAAATAAATGATTCAAAATTGATTCATTCATCGTTGTAGTTTTAGACGTGAGCGAAACATCATCAGCACGACAATCTCGAACAAACGATGACAATGTTGTTAGTGTATTACGTGCAGCAGATGGTAAAACCTAAGAGAATAGAGACATGATTCGTTTATTATTATATATCAAAATGAAATTTAGTCAATTTTAATCAACATACCATTGCTGCCCGATTGCGTTGTCTCCATGACTTTCCTACGCGGTTGTGAAAATGAAAATTTCTCATTTTTTCTGAATAAAGACAAGTCTATCTCAAATCATTGTTTAAAAGTATGAAAAACTAGTAGAGGTATCCGATGAAAAGAGAATATGGTTAAAGTTTTACATCTTTCACACGTTTTTTTCTGCTGTACATAATATGTCTTCTACAGGACTGTTCCCCACTGTGGGTGAACTATCTGCAACAAAAAATTTTCGCGTCACACTTGTAACCTCCTGGACAAGACTTTTCTCATCAGGCTCAAGCTCACATTCTCACTCTCAAATTTTCATTGAGCTGCGTCATTTGGTTAGAAAGTGACTAAAATCATGGTCTCTTACAACTTGGATGAAGTTCCACGCACGCCTCCCTTTCTTATCCTCAATCACTCTGCCGACTTTCCTTAGCACTCAAGGAAGTGATGCGGATAGTTTCGTGACGCTATCTCTCACGAGGGCTAAATACATAGTGAACAGACTCATCAGAATCTCGATCGGTATTGATCGGGATGAAATTTCATCCAGCCTCTTCCGCGCACCCCGTTTGGTGGTTCAAACTCCACCATGACTTTCCTCAGGAGTTAAGGAAATAGTGTGGAAAGTTTTGTGACGCTAGTTATCACAGGGACTGAATGCATAGCGAACAGACAAACATTCTTCTTTATATAGCTATGCTTATATCATGACTCACATTTATCGACAGACAGATGATAAACAGGTCGTTCTTTATAGAATTACGTCAGTAGCGCACTATGTAAGAATTTTCATTATCTTTTGCATACAATAAACAGAAAGAATAAACTACCAGACTGGGTAAAAATTTGTTTTTGCTCACGTTCTGCTTCTTGTAGCTGCTAAGGTAACACAACTCCGTTAACATTATCGAAAATGCACATATATACGAAATTCTTTTGTTTAACTCATTGCATTGTCTCTATATTTTTATTTCTGAGTAATATGAAACTGAAACATGAGAGAAAGAAAACTTGCTATCATGGACGTCAGATTTCTTTCATTGTTTTCATTCTACCATGTTATAATTAAAGAAAAATCCATTAACATGAATATGGACATTAAGATGTGTCATAGTTGCTTTTTCCTCAAGAAATAATTATTATTGCAAATTCCTGTGCAGCGAATAAACGTAAAACATAGAGATATCCATCACGGTTGAGAATCTACTGCTGCCGCGGCATGCCATAAAAAAGCTCACCGCTACCGCGATGGTATCTTTAAAAATCTTTGGATTTGCATGGCTGTGACAGGTTTAAACTAGAGTTGTTCCTGCCAATCGATTAGATTCATCGAGAGCGTGGCAAATCTGAAACTGTTACCAGTTTCGATTGAATGGCTTAGTATCTGACATTATTGTAAAAATAAGCTATTTAGTTTTCGATAACACGAATACAAGCATCATACATAATATGTCACATATACACTTTTCTGAGAAAGTTCTCACTTTCTGTATTTAATAATGTATATCAACTCATTCGTCTATTTATTTATTTAGAAATTCAGTAGAAAACAAGATATTAGATATTTACTTTTGTATTATAGTTTCTAATATTTTTGTATGGTTAAGAAGTAGCGCTTATCCTACGGATTCGCTGACTCTTTTCTGAAATAAAATTTAGTATGATTATCATTGAAAATAATTTTCATTTGAATCATCTTATATCTCAATCCGCTTGATAGCCTGAAAGATACGAAATAAATAACCACTCTAGTGACTATCCTTTCATAGAAATATCCCTATATAGATTTATATATAAATGAGAAGGAAACTGCAGCTTCAAGTTGTTTGTGTTCCATTTAAGGTTGATCACGTCTATTATAGATATCTAACCATAGCCAGTCGTTTGGGATATCATATTTTCTAACCTTGGTGTCTGAATTTTTTGAACAAAACGGAGAGACAAACATTCATGTCTTTTTAAGTACAATATTTATCGCTATACGACTGTTTTATTAAGAAAACGGAATTAAATATGGTTCAGATGTGTCAGTTTGTCCATCAAGCTCAATAGCATAATCATGTGGAGATCACTCCAAACCGCAATTCCATGAAAAAAATGTGTTTTTTCAAACTAGAGAATTCCGAACAGCTTCTTAAAGTTTTGCGACGATAGAACCACATATCGATTTCTGCTTACGATACAAGAAGTAAATAGTACCATGTTAGTATTCACAATTCCTTTACTGGATATGCTCTGTTATATAAAATGTCTAATAAAAAGTTATTTTTCCTGAAGAATGGAGTCATTTGAGAATCTGTTAAGGCACTTCAAATCTCACTTGATGTTCTGTCTGTCATATGTCACATTATGATTCTCATGCGCACAGAAGCAGCTTGCTCATAACATCTCGATATGCAATCGAAAATTTCCAACAGTAAGGATAACATTCTGTAGTTTTCATCAGTTTTCAGTTTCTTTTTTCTTTTTACAAAATGATATTTTGTCGGATTCGTTGTCAAACATAGTTAAGGTTCTGTAGAAAATTCACTTATATTAGTTGAGATTTATTTTAAAACTATGCTTTGAAGTAACGTTCTAAGTCAACGTTTAGTCGTTCATTGGCCGCCTTCTGGGCGGCCACTCACGATTAGCCGTTTGCATATTTAACGTCACTTTACCGACCGATATTAGTTCAGCTTTGGAGTGAATGGATGCATCTCGGTTAAATTCTTCTCAATAAGCTACTGGGGATTTATTAATACGCTCGTTGAGAAGAAACCAAAAAAGGAGAACTATTTAAGAATTGCTACAAATAGAGTACAATACATTGTAGTTTAGGAAAGAGATTCGTCTATTTTGGAATATTATTTTACGGTTGATACCTATGGAGACTCAACACGAGAACTTCAGACAGTTGCTTCATTTTTTACATATTGTTGTGTAAATATCACTCTAAGATCCGACATATAGTAATTAGTAAAGAAAACTGTTTACACTAGAATCCATATCGAACATAGTTTTACCTCCCTCGAATATCTATAAGTCAAGCGTAACACATTCGAGGCGATGGGGTCCACCGGTGGACCCCACTATATTTTAACAAGATACTTAATAGAAAAATACTTTCTCGTTTATCCTTAGGTAGGAGGTTACATGTAATGTATCATCTGCTCTGCTTTCACTATTTTTGAAATCATTTATTGCATAAAGTGATGCTTCTCATTGAAACAATCAAGACAAAAAAATTTGTTACAATCAGAACAAAGTTTTTGCTCCCTTTATTGTTGCATGACAGGCTTCTCTCGATTATTGTTCCCTGTTTTTTTTCTTGTAACAGCTAGTACAGAGTTTTGAACAACTTGCGCAGATCCTTCCTTTGCTTCGAGCTTGTGGACCGGCATGGCTGAGTGGCAACGTGTTCGGACTCGTACCCACAAGGTACTGTGCGCGAATCCCGTTGGCACCTCAGTTGTGTAATCACATTGGGCAAGTGATTCACGGTCTATTGCCTCGGAGCACCCGTCTGTTAGCGGCCTCTACTGACACACGAGAAATTTCTCACTGTGTGTCGATCTAGAGAGGTTGTACGGGGAGCCCAAGTAATTGGGCGAGGAGAACTTTGCGACAGGCTTGCCTTCTGTCCAGAGCTGCAGTTGGCTACAGCTGCAGGAAAAATATCGGGCAATCGAAAATTGTCTTCGGACAATCACCCTTTACTGAAAGGTAGCCAAAAGGCGGGGTATTTCTTCTTCTTCTTCTTCTTCGAGCTTGTGATCAGCGAGTTTGTGCTTCGTGCAGCTTGTTGATTTTTGTCTTACACTAGGTTTGAACTTAAATTATCCAGTTCGTAGAGAAAAGTAACTGTTCATATGATGTTACAAACAGAAAAAAAGGAAATAACGAGCCAGCATAGAATGAAAAGGCCAAGAAGTGCATTTGTTGAAAGAAGAATAGACAGGAAAATGGTTTTATTAGAGCTATTCTCTATTAAAACCGAATCGCCTCGAATGTGTTATAGATAATTGTGGATTTTGTGATTGAGACTCCATGAAATATCCTTGTAATGACGATGAATTTATTCAAGCGTGCTTTGCTTTCAGTGTGCACGTATACCTTTGATATATACTACTATCTTTACTTGCAGAAAAAAAAGAGTACAGGAAAGAAAAGACAACAAATCGCATTCATTAAGCGTTTACGACATGAGTAGTTAAAAGAAAATGATGTTACTCTCGTTAGTTGTATTAAAATTTATGTATTTGAGCTGCTATACATTGGAACAACATGCGCCACCTTCACGGCTTCTGTTTATCAGCAGCCCATATCCTTCTTATATTCAAAGGCTTCTTTCCATTGTACGTGCTTTGGCACTCAAACACCATGTTACTTTCGCTGTAGTTGACCAGTATACACAAATGGTACACGACAAACTTGGATCTTATCGGCTAATAACATTAGTATCTCTTGGTCCTGTGGTAAACTTACGATAGCCATTAGAGTTTCGTTATGGAGAGTCAAACATACAGTGTGTTATCATTTACCCTAAATTGTGATCCCTGAATTCATCCCTACAAAAAATACTCTATTTAGGGATGAAATAGTAGTTATCATCATTTTGGTTACCAATTAGGGATGAGAATTTAGGGGTTTTTTTTCAAAAAATATGTTGTAACTAACTAAATTCAATACTACTTTGCTTCAATAAGTTATCATTTACCTTAAATCAGGATTTGAAAAATCCATCCCTAAATCATATTAACTTATGATCGATTATCATTTATCAGAAGAAGTGGTTCCCAAGTATAAGTCTAAGTCATATTTACGCTTTCGAATAATCAAACGAGTATAACCAATACTGATGACCAGATAAATGTTTATTTTTACTTCTTTTGAGTATTCGATGATAGTTTGTCATTCGCTCGAAACTGTGACTCTAGATTGATTTCTACATTGGCTCTTAGTTAAGGCACAATTAAACGATTATTACTCATTCTGGTGACCGGAGTTGATCCTTTAAAAATGTGATAAGAGAAATCGATTCTTCAGGACTCTAATCACCAGTATTGGTTATACTCGTTTAATCATTCGAAAACGTAAATATGACTTAGACTTATACTTGGGAACTACTTCTTCTGATAAATGATAATCGATCATAAGTTAATATGATTTAGGGATGGATTTTTCAAATCTTGATTTAAGGTAAATCATAACTTATTGAAGCAAAATAGTATTGAATTTAGTTAGTTACAACATATTTTTTGAAAAAAAATCCCTAAATAGAGATTTTTTTTTAGGAATGAATTCAGGGATCACAATTCAAGGTAAATGATAGGCATTCATTTTTCGGATCAATGCTGGCCTTTTTTAAAGCTTTTTTAAAATCATTTTGTAGAGGAGAAAAAACTGTACAACATATCTCAAATTTAGCGTGGAACTCCTAAAATTGACTAAATGGCAGTCGACATACTGACAAAGATCCACCCACTTTTCATTCGAAAAATGGCTAGTTATGAACAGTATTTCATAAATAACTATCGATTACTTCATATAAATATAATATGTAAATAGCTCATTTTGTTCAGCGTTTGATTCTCTATCTTTTGATGCCGTACAGTAAACACTTGGCTAATTTTTTGTTATCTTAGCAAACCCGCTTTTATAGAGATGATTTTTAGAAGTATTCTCCAAATATCATCATGAGTGCTCGGCATTAAAATTGAGCTAACTTGTTACCAGCTCAACCAAATGGGCTAAAATTTTGGATTTAGAGGTTTTTGATGATGCGGAACAAGATGAGAATATCAAATCGAAAAGAAAATTTTTTGACGACTGCTTCGATTTTTTGATGGCCTCATGGATGCTCTCTTACACATGTCTCTATCATTGATAAAGAAACAGCTCGTTTGCTCGAGCCATAATGAAGATATTCAAACTTTTTTGGGTGCGCGTGACTTTTGGGCTACCCTGTACTATATATGCTAAAAAGTTAATTATGGATTGTAAATGACAGTATAAGTGCATTGTATACGTTCGTTTACGTCATCATGTATCGTTTGCGTGTGGACGAAAAAAATGGTCATCCAGGAACACATCCTTTCCATTGTTTTCTTTTACTATCGATTGAACTCGAACATTTTCTAACACATTGTAAGAAAAAACGCGAGATTTTTTCAGAACGAACTTTTTATGACGTTAGACGATAAAAAAATCAACATGCGAAGACGAACACCTTTAATACTCGTTGGTTTAAAACATATCGACTTCACTCATGCGTTTATTCCATGTTAATGTGCATCGATGAAGAAAAATGAGGACAATGAACAAGGTTATATGAACGCATGATTTACCGTCTTTCTCCTCGTTCGCTTTACATTCTTTTCATCTGTATAGAAACAAGGTGTATTGTATTTTACTAGGTATCATTAACGAAAAGCCACAGTAGCAGTTCAAAATGAAAATCCTTATATTCGGAGCAGCTGGTTTTATCGGCTCTCATCTTACACATAGACTATTAAAAGAGGGACATTCAGTTACTGCGATGGATCTGGAAACCAAAAAGCTGGAAGAATGTTTGAATAATCCTAATTTGGTCTTTCTGCAACAGGATATCAGACAATCAGGGTGGAATCTCGACGCTTTGGTCAAAGATGTCGATGTAGTGATTGATTTGATTGCCTACGCAAATCCCAGTCTTTATTTGCGCATTCCATTGGAAGTGTTTCAGCTAAACTTTGTCGAAAATTTGAAGATCATTGAAGCTTGCGTGCGCCATAACAAACGATTGATTCAATTTTCAACCTCCGAAGTTTATGGACGTACCGTCGCCACTCTGAAGAATGCAGGTGTAGCAGATTTGGATAATCCGATCCACGCAACATTTTCTGAGGACACCAGCGAATTCATTCTAGGTCCAGTGGCCAAACATCGCTGGATCTACTCCTGTGCAAAACAATTATTAGAACGCGTTCTTCATGCCTACGGAATCGAAAAGAACTTTAACTATACAATCATCCGTCCGTTTAACATCATCGGTTCAAAAATTGATTATCTACTTCATGAAAAAGATGGTATACCGAGGGTATTCTCCTTCTTCATGGATGCACTCCTCAAAGGGACACAGATGAAGTTGGTAAATGATGGAACAGCACGTCGCTGTTACACCTATATTGATGATGCTATCGAGTGTATATATCGCATTGTCGAGAATCCAGGCGGAGTCTGCGATGGGCAAATCTTTAATATAGGCTCGCCGCATAATGAAGTCTCGATTCGCCAGTTGGCCGAATTAATGATGCAAATCTATAAAGAAAAGTTTCATGATCCTGTTATGAAGTTGCCTGAAATCATTAGCGTCTGCGGTGATGAATTTTACGGCAAAGGCTACGACGATTCGGACCGACGAATTCCAGATATAACGAAAGCACGTATGTTGCTCGGTTGGGAGCCCCAATGGGCAATGCACGATCTTCTTGAAATGACAATGCAATACTATGTGACTAACTGGAGAAAAAAATTGTCGGAAGTATCGTGTAATAGTGATTGAAAACACTTTTGTTCTAGTTTCGTATTATTTCTATTCCTCATAACTAATTCAAGCATTTTCTACTTAATGTTCTATTACTCCATGTTAGATCTAACTCCAATTCTTATCTCGTTTATTGAAATAAAATAACAATTACATATAATCATAACGAACAGAAAAATCCATAGGATGGAAATTCTCAGAGATGAACAGTATAAAAGGAAAATCCGTGCAGTAAAACTTCTCTAATATGAATACTATCGTGATCAATCAAAATTGTTTAGTATAACATGGTAATCACTTGAGTTCTGAGCAAAACAAATCCATACATAAATTAAAGTACATTTTAGATCTTTCGGAGTGTCTTGTGAAACTCACATATGAAAAATGTGAATGTAAGTTTTAAGTCGAAGTTTTGCGGCTCCCCCTACTCAGCTTACCCCCTTCTTACAGACACCCCTATATTACAGACATTTCTCTCCATTAGAAACGGATACGATACAGAAATTGGTTTCTATGTTTATTTAGGTGGGATCCAATTGTTCAAAGATATGTGAGTTTCACATTTTAGTCTTAAAAGACCTGCGCTGACAAGCTTTTTTTTTGATTCACTAGATTTTTTAGTATTTTAAAGAGATTACATATTATTACATAGATCAAGTTAAATATCACATGAAATTGTGTTTAGATAGGTTTAAAAAGTGTTACGAATCTATCATTATTTAGAAATGTTCAAGTTCATACAGACATCTATAAGCTTTGACTGCAGTTGTGTCACACATAAATGTAATTCAGATCGTTCAGTCGTTGACAAAAGGTGCAAACAGCGTGTTATTTCCATGGCTTCAGACAGTGATGACGGCTGTTCAGTTTGATCTTTGTCATAAGCTACATCTTCAAAATCAATCCCATTAACAGCTAAAATCTAATCACTTGCAACATTCCATTCGTTAAAAACTGATACATCGTAGTCAATGCTCTAAAACATTCAAAAATGATCATTAAGAATGCAACTTAATAAAGCCAAAGTGATTATTAAAGTTTCATTACAAAATCATTGGCTGACATAATTGTACTACCAATAGTTGTATGTTTATCTCTCGTACGCTTTTTGCGGATCCAATTGGGCCCGCAATGCTGTTTTTTGCCTCTTACTACTTTAACCCTTCGTTTGTGTTGTGGGGTCCGAGCGGACCCGTTCTTCAGTTTTTGACGTGATGTTCCCTCTAGATTTTATATTTCTGAGTATTCCTTCAGTGTAATCTCTAGTCTAGTGTTGATGGTTAATGTCA
>JAJEKB010021389.1:719903-758534 GCA_022393335.1 Macrotrachela quadricornifera | reverse complement strand
AAAAATATCTAGTCTTTTCAACTTACAATACAAACACCTCCATTGTTGGATTTAATATGGAATGGGGTTTATAAAAGTTTTCGATGAATCTTCGATCAAAAAATAAACAAATTAAAGAGCTTATTCGCCTTGGCGTGAATGTGTGGGGACAGACATCTGATGGGGAGGGGAAGACTGTTAGTGGTGAATCGAAGTTCATCTTGAATGATTATATTTTCTTTCTTTCTTTCTTTCTCTCTCTCATCGTTATCTATCTATATATATGTATGTGTGTGGGTGTGAGAGAAGTTCAGGTGTTAGTTGTTATTTTTTTTCTTTTTAAAAAAAAGTTAAGTTCGTCGCGCGAGCTAACAATATTGTAACAAACACTTTCACTAAAAAGAATGCAATAGGTCAATCATTCTCATCAAACAAACCAACTATCGTCTAACATAGGTAAATAGATTATATTATCACCTACATCAGAATTCAATTTTTAGTTTTGATCCAAATTGTTTCGTCAAAAAGAGAACGACATCATGCAATGACCTGAATCTTTCACACAATGCTTACAAGATCTTATAGCTGAAAATACAATCAAAGCTGTAGGATAATGAGAGTGAACATGGATTTATGTAATTTACAAAATAAAATAATGAATCCAGTGTTAAGAGAAACTTTTTTCATAAATTAACAATTGATTTATGAAGCAAATGATCTTAATAAATATAACTACGATCTTGAGTATCATAAATATTCTGTTGAGCATGATCATCTATCTATATATATAAAGAAGAATGTCTGTCTGTTTGTCTGTCTGTTCGCTATGCATTCAGTCCCTGTAAAAACTAGAATCACCAAACTTTCCATGGTGCATCCCCAGGTTCGGAGGAAGGTCATAGAGATGTCACCCACCGTGGGTGTGAGGTGGGGTGGGTGTGGAGGGTGGGTGAAAAATCACCCAGATTATAGTTTCTTAATTAACACTACCAAACTTTCCACAGTGCTTTTCTGTGTGCAGAGGTAGCTTTATATAGTGCTGTTACGGTTAATAGGAGTAGGATGGAGGTTTTTGGGTGAAATTTCACCCATGTCATATGGGAATGAAATTTGCATGAATTTTTGCAGAAATTTAGCGAATTCGTTATGACTTTAAGATTAAGCATTTGGTATCGATGGTTTTTTGGTCTAAATGTGAAAATTGAAGGTTTCTAGTAGGTTATAAGAGAAAATTGTATAGAAGTGTTTTCTTGATTCACAACTATAATGTATCCATTCATTTTCTATGACTCACCGAAAGCACGTATTCATTGTTTTTTTTGAGTCACAACGATGATGTATCTATATATTTAAAGAAGAACGTTTGTCTGTTCGCTATGCATTCAGTCTGTGTGATAGCTAGCGTCACAAAAGTTTCCACACTACTTTGTTTGCTTTTGAGGAAAGTCAACTTGAGATTGGAACCACCAAACGCGGTGCGTGGAAAGGGCTGGGTGAAATTTCATCGCGATCAATATAGATCGAGATTCGGATGAGTCTGTTCGCTAGGTATTTAGTCATCGTGAGAGATAGCATCACGGAACTATCCGCAATCAGTTCCTTGAGTGCGCTAATGAAAGTCGGCAGAGTGATTGGGGGTGAGAAAAGAAGGCGTGCGTGAAACTTCATCCAAGTCGTAAGAGACTGTGATTTTATTCAAATTCTAATCAAATGACGCAGTTCGATGCAATTTTGAGAGTGATCGTGTCCAAAGTGGATGCGAGTAAGGATGTCAACTTGAGCCCGATGAGAACAGTTCTATGGCGAATACTTAAAGCATACCGGCAAAAGTCCTGTCATAGAGGTTTCAGGGGTGACGGGAAATTTTCTGTTGCAGATGACTCAATCACAGCGGGGAACAATTCTGTAAAAGATGTGTTATGTAGAGCAGAAAAAGTCTGGTGGAAGATGCAAAACTTTAACCATATTCTCTTTGCAGTGGGCACCTCCTCTAGTTGAGATATAAATATGATGTTGTATATAATCAATAAAGCATAACAATGATGTCAAAAGATCAATATTATTGCCATCGATTTTGAAGATGGTGGTACAAATAAGACCAAAAATTCAATAAAAAGAGTTTCTTTCTGAATAAAAATAAATTAAAAAGAAGACGAACATGCATTTCTCTATTGAATTATATCAAAGAAAACTAACATAATAGCTCATAAATCAACTGTTGATTTTAATGCCCCCACTGAATAGAAGACTACCACCAAGGGTATCACTTTCAGTGAATGAAAGAGGTTCACTTTGTTCAAAACGGGCGTAAACCAAATGGAACCGAAAGAATAAATATTTTTCTTTTGATTAAAGCAACAACTGACCTCAATCTAAATATAATTGCAAAGTTATAGATTTTGGAGTAAAGGTGCCTCCCCTCCAATGAGCTTCTATTCTCCGAGAGGGTTTGTGAGAACAGTTTCTCTTAATGCTGCATACATTATTTTATTTTGTTAAAGGCTCTACAAGGTCAAAACTCTGTTATTTCAACGCAGTACTGGAAGAAATGCTCAAAATTCATCTTTAGAATTTCGATGCAAAGTTATGTGATATGATAACGAAAAATATTTCATTAACAAGAAACGCTATGCCAATGAATCTTTCATTTCTCAAGGTCGTGCTTCCAGGCATATTAACTATCTATTAATCGGTAGTAACGACTGATGTCTTTGACTAAATGCTATAATGAATCAGTCTCTCTTATCTAGAGAATACTGAGGAGCATTTATCTGTATGCGATTAAGCAAATAACAGTATATTGAAGGAGGCCAAATACATGGCAATTGGTTTAGTTCACCCATTCTAATAAATGTATATGAAAAAAGTCCAGACAATGTTAAAATAATACCAATTATTTGTTTCATAACTAATATATCTTTGAACAGAAAATAACCTCCACCTACGATAAATACTGTCTTTAGATGTCCAATCATGTTATATGTCAATACCGATGTGTTTCGTACAATCCAATAAACGGACAAATTTACAATAAATGCCACCATCCCTGAACATGTCACAGCCATAACAGCTTGTTTTACTTCTTCGTTTGTTTTATAGACGGGCATTTGCTCTGTAAGAAAAATCATTGGTATGAGGAATATTGCTGACAATGGTGCTTGATAAAATAAGAGTTGTTGTGCATTCATGTCTAGTTGTTTTTGTTTTTCTCCAACCCATACTTGATAGAGCCCACCTGATAAAATACCCGCGATGGCAACGAATGTCCCAGTTGGTGTCAATTTAAAATCATTAACAGAATGTATACCAATACCAATCACGACCAAAATCAAAGACGCTATAACTGTAACAAAGAAGAGAATTTAAGTTGTAAATGTATTTGTTATTTCATGCTTACCTATGCGAGAATACTTTGTATTGTAATAAATACGACTAATAAGAATCACAGTAGGTGTTATTAGCAATTTTGATAGCTGGTAAGTGCCTACAGTATTGTGTTCTAATGAGAGATTCGTAAACCCAACAAATGCACAGAACATAATTGCTAATGGTGACACTTTGAAAATAGAAGTGGTCTTTCGTTCAAACGTTTTTAATCGCAAACAAATAAGCAAACCAACTGACGTAAACAACATATGAATAAAAGTTAGTGTCAGTGATTTTAGCTGACATTTTGTAAATATATATTTATTTAAAAATATAATAGCAATGGATGACAAAACATTAACAGTACAGCCAGTTATTGTAAGTATTTGATCACGAATTATTGCTCGATTTTCTGCTAACTTCAATCTAAATGACTTGTCTAATTCGGCCTTACAGAAAAAAAATTTTACAAGCGATTTTATTAAAAAGATTACTCTAGTCACTTACCTGCATTGTCAGATATTCCACATGTGTTTTTTATTCAATGAATATATTTGCAATTCTATAAAATTAAGGAATAAATAATAGCCACATCTTATTTTTTTAAAAGTCTCTAAATTGAAAAGTTCCTACAAAAAACTTCCTATTTGGTTACTACTTAGGGTTAACCAAAAGTCGTGATCCCAAAGTTTTAAAGTATCCTGTCGAATAAGAACTATTCGATATTGAAAAGGCAAATATACCATTTTGTAGAACAAGTCGAGGTACGTCAAATAGCATATATTAAATCTGATTTCCATAAAACTTTACTGAAACTATAGTCAATTTATTAATAGACGGTCATGCACTCAAAAGTTCCATCAGTTATTGATCATTACGGATCTAGATGTCATTGAAAGATATTTCTAGGAAAATATTTTTATATACAGTTTTGTGGAGTTTTTCACGGACTATTAGCTGATATACTTGGCATCTCCGATCATTTTATGTCTCATAGAAAAAAACGATTTTTCAATGATTCGCGATTGTTTTTGTATGTACTAGAACTTTTTGGATACATGGGCGTCTACTAATTAGTGAGTTGATGACTCATTTCTTTAAAGTTGCATTACAAGTCAATCTGCTTATTATATATTTAAATTAAAATTATTTGTTATTTGGTGCATTTCTATGAATTAAATGTCTGTAATATTATTCAAATCTAAATTGAGTATTCATGGCATTTGATGCATTTATATAAATCAATTATTCATAATATTATTTCGTTTTAAATTAAACTATTTGTCTATATTATTATACGAATTTGTTGTACATATATGAAAATAAAGTTCAATTTTTGAGTTTTTTAGAAAATACTTCAATTGATAAATATAATCTGAAATTTTAGGAATGCCCATATGAATTCACTTGCGATTTTCTAATTAGAAAATCAAATTTCTTATTTTTGAAGAGTTGAAAATTCTTCGATGATTTCATATGGACCTTCCTAGAATATCTTTAATTAAACTCTACAACTTATTTTCTAGTATACAATGTACTTTACAAAGTTGATTCAATATTTTAGTCGCATCAAAAATGCTAAGAATTGTGTACTTTCAGTGTTGTAGAACAAGTGGTACTCTATGGAATACACTATACCACGATATCGAGCAATTCAGCTTTTTGGATAATCGAAGGCCCAAGATATTACTATTTTATCGTGTGACCGATGGGCAGTCAAGACACATGCGTGACTCAATTTTTCTCAAAACTTCAGTCAAGACTGGCATGATTGGATATGCTTTGTCACGGGAATCTGAATGTGGTCTTGAATTTTACTTTAGACTTTGTTGTAGCGGAATACAATGTCAAAACCCTTTTGTCAAAATTGTAAGACAAATTCGTTCTTCGGGGAATTTTGGGGTTATAGTGTCCTCAAAATTTTGAGTATATCTCCGTCAAAACAGAAGCGTTTTCAAAAACTTTCTTGTCAAAACGCTTAGAAATGAAAGTTCTAGAAATGCTGAAAATTGCATCAAAATTGTAGATCGAGTTGGTACATAGTGGTTACGATCGAATGAAAAGTTATTGGAATGTATTGCACTATGGGGTACTCCAAATGAGACCACTCCTCATATTTGTATCGCCCATAACTCTAGAATAGCTCATCCGTTTGAGTTGAGAGTTTCAGTTTATTTCTAACTGAGATGTATCGATCTACTGTAAAAATATCAGCCCAATCTGTGAGATTGAATAAACACGGTTCTGCTGACGATAGTCATGGCTTACATATGATGTTTCTTACAGGGTAAAATGCTTTCAAACTCCTTAGGGAACACTCAAATACCTTCTCTTGTAAGATTTTAAAATGTTTTGTGCCAAAACTCATGTCGATGCGTGTCTTATTGACACGGCTAATATCTCTACAAGAGAACTATCTTGAAAGGAGAAAGTTCTCAAGATTTTCATATATCACTTGAGGCTATAATACAGGCGAAGTTTTATTGAAATCTGTGATATCAGTGGAGCAGGACTGAGCGTCCTTCTCGTGCACTGCTTCATAGGAAAGAATACTTGCAAATAGCTATAACCCACGTTATATATCGTGTTGGCTCATTACTTACGTATATAAGTTAGAATGTATAGATTTTTTATTATAGTTCTACTTACTATATTTTAAGAAGACGATATCAAACTCAATATGTGACGCTACTGACACCATCAGTATAGGCATTAACTACTCAATTTGATCACTCTAATTGCATCCATCTCACAAAGAACAGAGACTTATATAAGAAAAACAAATCTAAAAGGAAGCGAGGGAGAGAGCAAGGAATGATCAGATGATCCGATAAAAAGTCAGTAGGAAGACAGAATAAGAATGAAAGGAAAGAAGAGACAATTGTATCACAAGAGTAAGATATTCTCGATAGTCTCATGAGCATCTACAGATGTAACGAATAAAAAAGCGTATACGAAAAAAAGAAAGAAAAAAAGAGTGGTATACGACTATTGATACAAGTTTGATGTAACGATAAGAAAATTATTCATGCGCATCTCTCCTTCTAGTATGAACATGTAAGTTTGATATGAAATACGACATTCATCTTCATAGAGTATAGGAAAGAAAAAAAAACGCATTGCATTCGTTAAGCATTTACGATACGAGTAGTTACGAGAAACTGATGTTACTTTCATTATTCCTCTCAATATCTCTGTGCTTGACCTGCTATGCAATAGAACTACATGCGCCATCCTCACGTGTTCTGTTCGTCAGTCACTCACATCACTCACATGTTAACCCCCTTATTTCTATTGCACGTGCTCTGCCACTCAAACATCATGTTACTTTCGCGGTAATTGAGGAGTACACACAAATGGTACGCGACAAACTCGAACCTTATCGGTCATTAACAATAGTATCGCTTGGCTCCTTATTAAAAAAGAAACCAACATATGAGTTTCGTTATGGAGAGTCAAACATACAGTTTTTGAGTCGCGTTGCAATTCCTGATCTTCTCGATGATTACGTGCAAACACACGATCCACTACTGGCTCATCTCCAAAATCATTCATATGATATGATGGTGTCAGACTTCCTTGCCTTTGCCGCGCATGATATTGCTCACGATCTGGGTGTGCCTTTAGTTATACATTCGTTTGCTTTTTTGATGGAAAGACCTGACTTTTTGGCTTGGGTACCACAAACTTTTTGGTCCCTTTCACAACAACAGCTCTGTGACTCGTTCTTTCTACGCTTTTACAATCAGGTAGTAACGCAACTTCTTACAATGTATTATTTTGGCCCGCACATAGACGCGTTCAATAGCCTAAGACGTGCATCAAATCGTACTATTTCTAAAACTACGTATGGTCTTGTTACCCGTCACTGGGATGATCACCCTGTTCTCACTTCAAATACAATCGCACTTGAATTTAAGCACACCTACAAACCGAATCATTTTTTCCTCGGTTATATAATTAATGATCAGAAAAACAATCATGTAAGTAACCCCTTCGACAAGCTTAACAAATCATAGGTTCTTTCTGATTTTGTGATCGAACTAGGCTAAGAAAGTTACCGTTGCATTACCAAGTAACGGGTAACAGAAATGTTCTGAGTGTACAAGGGATACCTTTTTGTAGATTAACTCTGTATAGTCCTTCTAACTTTTTCGAGGCCATATAGAGATAATCTCTTTAAATTTTCCAGCCCAACATGAGGAAAATTGTAGCTATTTACTAGTAAATGGTAATGGATTCAATACTGTTGCCGGTCTTTTTTTTTAAATGCCAGCCGCCAGTTTTTGAATAACTCTTTACTATTGATAGTTATCGACCTCAGGTTTTAGCCATTTGATAGAACGGCGCGGGCGGCATCTATCTATATAAAATTCATTAGGATCAAAGAAGATTTTTTTTGAAAGATACTTAATTGATAGGGTTTTTGTTACCAACTTTTATTAGTTTTCATAGAAACTTCGGCTCAAATTGTACCAAAATGTAGCTTGGAAAGCATCGATTTTGTGTGAAAATCTTAGGATTTCAACGAGCTATTGTATTCGAGGTAATAATAGAAAAAGCTGAAGATCTTATTATCGATAGAATACCATTCAGGCTACATTTTGGTATAATTTAAAGACAGGTATCTGTGAAAACTAATGAAAGTTAGTAACAAAAATATATATTAATTGAGTATCTACCAGGAAAAACTTCTTTGACCTAAATGAATCTCAAATAGATAGATGCGGTCCACGCCATTCTATCAAACGGCTGAAACTCGAACTCGATAGCTATCAAGAGTGAAGAGTTGTTCCAAAAATGGTGGCTGGTATTTAAAAAAACCGATTATAGTTACCGGTAATATAATTAGGGAGTCGCGATAATTTCTCTCTCTCAAAAGGGCTTCCTTTTCAGCACTTTTTGAGAACGACCTATTAGAAAATTTTGAAACTATGAAGGCTGATAGATCTTGATAGGTAGAAGAATAGTTGTTATAGACTGAAAGTTCCCAAATACTGCCCCGTAGGAGATATCGAGATCGCAATGACTAGAAATAACTTTTATTATTGTCACCCTTTCCCAGCTGAAGTACGTCCAGTCGAACTGAAAATTTTTTTTACAGATACTAAAAACATTTTTAGATGCCTATCTTTTTTTTGCTTCTTTATACTTCATTCCATTCATATAAAAAATCCAAAATATCAGGAGCACTCTAAAAAACGCATATTTTTTTGAATAGTGATTTTCTCGTAAGAGCTGTCAAAACTAAGCAATACAATATTTTTCATAACGCAAAAGTGGGCATCGTAAAGTGTCTCTAATATTTTTAAAAGATTCCAGCTCAAACAGCAGGTACCGGCATCTATTTTTTTGGGATTTATTTGGATTTTTTAATAAATCCCCATACATCTTAAAATAAATTCCACATAACTCTTATTGAGAGTGAGGGCGAGTGCGGGGGATGGGGGGCAAGAGTGAGGGTGCGCTGAAATACTAATACAGCTATATAGTCTTAATAAATCCTTAGTAAATAAATAAATCCCAATAAATCCCGGAGAAGAAATAAATCCGAAAAAAATAAGTCCCGGTACGCCCTCGTCAATCAAACAGCATTTAAGTACTGATTGAATCGGTAACTGTTTCTTTTACATAAAATCAAATGATCTTTACCTGAAAATTCAACTTGACTAAGTGGAGCAATTTCTCATACTTTTCGACATCTTCTATCTTGACAAACTAGCGTATGCATAATGAATATTGAAAAGTATTTTAAAAAATACAATTATTCACCTTGGAAATTTATGGTAAAGCAATTTAACGAGAATTTGCAGTGTTTAGATGCCTAGTAATAATGTCTTGACATTTTAGCGATGCTATTTGAAACTGAGGATTGTCTTTATTTTAATATTTATAGAGGAAAGGCGATGAGCGCATAAGTAGTGTGGAAGCGTGGCTTAATCAAACGAACACATCCAATGAATTTGTTGTGCTAGTTGTATTTGGAACACTGAATGTGTTGCGTGTAGAAATATGGCAGACAATTATCGATACACTGCAACTCGTACCATATATGCGTCTTCTCGTGGTAATACCTCAGCAAACGTTACGTGCCAAATTTCAGACATTATCATTGTCTCCAGGCGACAATTCATCACGTATACTTGTCGTGCCTTGGATTGATCAACAGCGTGTGCTAGCACATCCATCTGTGCATTTATTCATTGGACACGGTGGATTGCATAGTGTTGTGGAAGCTGTGTATGCACATGTTCCAATGATAGTAGTACCAGGTTTCGGCGATCCAGGAGCTACAGCGGCTAAAATCATAGAAGCCAAGATCGGCTACGCAATTGAGAGGGATGTAATCACAACAGAGCAGCTCGCCTTTTATATCAAAATGATTCTTGCAGACTATGATAGCATTGTTGCACGTCTCCGTCGAATACATCAGGTTAGTGAACATGAAGGAGGAGCGCGACGAGCGGCTACGCTAATCGATAATTGGTTGACAACTGGTTATACACACCTGATCACTAAAGAACATCAATTATCTTATATTATTGCATCTAGTTTGGACGTACGACTCACACTGCTCACAATCATCATTCTTATCTGTTATTCAATTTTTCGGCTCGTCAAATGTATCGTTCACTCTTGCCTATATCGCAGAAAATTGAAGCAATCATGAAATAGTATGCAAACCTTGTAATACCTGACGATGCTCCAACATCATGATTATTTTTACAATAAGTTTTAGATTAAATCTCCGACAAATTTGTACAAAAAAAAATTCTATCGCTACTTTCTTACGCACAGAGACTGTTTAACATATATAACAAAACTGATGTTCACTGTTCTTATTATAACAAAACAGTTCGAAAAGTTAGAGCATTATTAATTATCATGAATATAGTTTTTGTTGTAGGTTAATATGCTTTTAGAAATTTATTAGAACGAAGGTTTGTGATGAATGTGAATGATTTTTTTAATGTTTATTTCTTATAACAATCGAAGAGAACGTACAATGAGAGAAATAAGAACAAGAAAGAGAAGAAGCGATGAGAATGACATATAGCACTGTCATTCTAATCTAACTAGAGAAGAAAGTGCGTATATCGGCTTGTCCGAGCGTAACACGACAACGCTTTGTCCTTTCGTACTGCGGTTGATAAACATCTGAGTGAATTAGACAAAATATGGAGATATGGAGTTTGGATGTCTCATGAGTTATCACTACATCAGCTTCAATACAAGGTTGATGCTTGTATGGATTTAATGACATCTCATCACAACTATCAATGACTCTGCAATCTTATCGTCGGTGATGAGAAGTGGGTGTTGTATATTAACTACAGGTACAGAGGCTAGTGGCTAAGCCCTGGTCAAACAGACGTAGCAACGCCTAAGACTGATCCACATCCCGAGACGGCAATGCCGAGTGTTTAGTAGGGTGTCAATGGAATTATTCACTGGGAAGTTCTTCTAAATGTTCGCACCATCACTGCTGATTTCTACTGTCAACAATTGGACCCGATTGCCGAAAAACTTGAAGGAAAGCAGGATCGAATTTACTATTTGCATGATAATGCAAGACCCCATGTTGAAAAGTTGATCTGCGAAAAATTATTGAAGCTCGGATGGATAACTACTTCTCATTCACCTTATTCTTGTGGCTTGGCTCCAACGGACTACCATCCCTAGTCTCAATCCTGTTCATTCCTTGAGAAATCTGGAAAGGATCTTTGAGGATCATGGACCTCAAGGATCTTGTCAAGTTTTAATCACGATCCTGTTTCCAATCCTATTAATTCCTGTTTCCAGGATTTTTCAAGTTTCTGCTCAGATGTTTTTCTGAGTTGAGAATACAGTATTCTATCAGGATTTACTCAAGATCCTTGATAGGATCCTCTCAAGATTGTCAGACAGGATTCTGATAAGATTTTATCAGGTTCGCGTCAGGATCTAGGTCAGATCTTCGTGCCAGGAATGATAGCCATATCAGACGACTATCTTGACAAGAAAGTAACAAGATCAATCAGAATACAAAACTGACTAATCCTGCAAAGCTTCAATCAGGATCTTGTTCAGAACTTTTCAAGAATATGCGCATCCAAACCTTGCAGCACAATGTGAATTCTATTCAAGAACTTGATAAAGAAATGTAAAAGATTTATCAAACATCTTCACAGATTTCGGTTTAGTGTACTCAACTATGTTCATTTCATGAGACAACCTTCAAGGATTTTTCAGAATCATATATCTCACGGATCCGGTCAAGTTTGATTTAGGATTCGATCCAGGAATTGTTCTAGCTCTTGCTCGAATTTTTTTCTGAATTAAGTTTGTAGAATCCTTCTAAGATTCACTGTTAATCTTTTGCAGAATCCTGACACGAGGATCCTGAGCGGAACTGTCCAAGAGCAGACATTTCTAACGCTTTAAAAAATATAAGCACGATCAGAATCTTGATAAGAATAAATAAGGAGCCAATCAAGATCTTTCCAAGTTTGTGTTTAGAGAGTAATATTCAAAATTTAATTTTCAAGATCCCGACAGGAACCTAGCAGGAATAATTGAAACGGGTCTCTCACGTTCTCCGTTAAGTTCATCAGATCATGATCCTTTCGAGATTTGTAAATCTATAGATCACAACAGAATTTCAGTAACAATGTGGAGCACAATGATAATAGAAATAAATAGATGAATTTTTGGAAATATTATTGAATTTTTTTTTGGAACACGACAAAATTCTATGGACTAAATTATCTATTGATACTTTTACTTTGATCTTGATTTAACTTTTTTCATAAAACAAGTACAGCAGATCTTACAAATTGTACAAAAACATTTCCCTAAGTCTCTTTGAAGTTTATACAAAATTTATTTTGAGATTTGGAGTACAACAAAGAGTTCTTTTGCAATCTTATCAGCAAAAGAAAATTGAAAACCACAAAATTATAGTATTAGTGTGAATTTAGTTATAAAATTTTTCTCGTTAAATAGATAGTTTTAGTCAGCGGCAAATCTTTCGATAAAAACTGCTTATAGTTTTAATTATGTTTGAAAAAAAAATTTCAAATATATTTTTTAAAACAAATTAAAATCATAAAAATAGTCAATTTCACTGACTAAAACAAATATCTAACATAGTATTGCATTTTCAAAATTTTTTAAAATAATATATATTCACATAGAGTTCAAATAGAAGCTTCTATTAAAGTAAAAAATCAATACATTGGACGTTGACGTGATATAGAATGACATGACACATCCAGGTGAGTTAGCTGATCGGTATGTAAACTGAAGGTCTAGAAATCGATACTCTATGTGTTCATTTCTCTTCTGTTCTATTGAGAAAATCTTGCCAAGATCCTAACAAGACATTGATAATATCCTGAAAGAAACCTAGTGCAATCTTACAAAGATCTTGTCAAGTTATCCGATAATATCTTCTAGGAAACCTAGTCAAATCCTAAAAGATCTGATCAACAATCCTTCTTTTTTCGAATTTTTAATTATTGGAATCCTGGCAGGATCCTTCAATTTCACGACTGAACGTTTCTTTCATGAATTATTCGTTTTCTCAGGGAAAAAGAGTGAATCCCTGCAGAATCCTGATCGTATCTGGAAAGAAACTTGCACTAAAACGTCAAAAATTTTCCCTAGGGTTAACACTTTCAACTATTAAGCGTAGTTTTGAAATGAACCAAGATCAATTGGCATCGTACACATCGAACGAGACTGATTTTTACCGAGACACGAAGGCATAGCAGTGTCGATACCCAGAGTCTTTAGTACGCCAAGTGAATCTCAAAACCTTCTATCCAGAATCATGATATCAGCGTCTTCTATCCAAGTAAAGGTGACCTCGTAATTATTGAGCATAACATGTTTCAAAATAGAGGCGTCGTTATTATGAACGTCTGAGAAGAGCGATCCGTTAATTATGATATTATATCCAATTGTTGTTATCATGACCATGGGCTTGATTAACGACTGTTTCTTCTGCAGATTGAATGTCTAGCGTTGGACTGCATTATTTCGACTTTTCTACTTTTTCAAAAAAATAATCGCTAGGTGAAAAAAGATGTTTCTCTCGTATTTTACTTGTGTATAAAGATATATGCTATCAGGTACAAGTATGCATAGATTTTGGCCCTTGGTTAATAAATGATTAGCGATCTGTGATGTGTGTTTATCAATAACATCATGTCGTGACAGGTGATCGATAATCAAATAATGAGGCACGAAACGTTGGGCGAGCGCCAGTGGTGAATCTAGAATTTCTATAATGGGGCGTGATTTTGATCAAAAATCATATTTTCACTTCCATTCGATACGTCCATTTGTTCATTGTCGAACCATTTCTGCTGTAAAAAATTAAAAAACAATTGAGAATGAATGCGATCACATCCAGCACACCCCTTCGCTGTATCCGCTGCTACCGAACACGACTATATCACTAGAGATGGCATAGCTCATTTGACGTTTGACGCTGATGCCGACCATTGAAGCTAAAATCGAATTACCTAAGCCTAGTTTCAATTTTATTAAAAGATACGTCAAAGCAGGTCAAGTCGATCTCGTCACAGAATTCTTCAAAGCAGTCGAGGATACATATGACAAATATGGGTATGTTGAGTATGAGTGAAACCAGTCAATTTCGTGGAATCAGCATCTGTCATGCGTAAACAATCGTCGAAGTCAAGGTGCTTGTTATTACCGATTCGTGTACGATACGATTGAAATGCAACTTCAAGATTCTACTGAGCGAAAGATTTATTGTCTACTTTATGTGGCATTAGGGACAAGAAGTCGTCAAGCAAGAAACGTTTATCCACAGTATGTATCTCACGATATCCGAATTCTTCAGGTATTTGAATGTGGCGTCGAATAAACATCTTTATTGCGATCTTCTTCACGAAAAGTCATCGCCGAAGGAAGAATTTATTTTTTTGTAAGCGCATCATTGACTACAAAAAAGAGAGAATACAATTTGATGTGTTTTGCATATCTACCTTTTTCAAGGAATTGCAACTTTAATCGGGATTATGATAAGATGTTCGTCGATAGTCATCGAATCATCTGAAAGGGAGACGAAAAAAATCATAAAGGATTTCTAATTTAATTTACTCTGATACTGTTGTCGTCTGAACTAATTTCTTCATCTTTTATATGATCATCGCCGGTTGCGTCGACAAACGATTGATTATCATCTGATAATGCATCCATTACTTGATCATCTCCGTATTCATCATCCATTGATTCGTTTTTACTCGACGTTTCGTTCACTGGCTCATTACTACCATTGTCACTATCTATACATTCATCATCATTTACATCTTCATTGCTACTCTCGTTAGCAATTGTATTGGTCGTATGATAAATTTCGTCGATCATCGTCAAGATATCATAGAATTCCGACAAGTCTTTCTACTTATTGCACATCCAACGGTATCTATTCCAAATACGGCTATCATTCGATAGGTAAGATGGAAATATAGGCGTTGCAACAAAAAGTCGAACACATCTATCCGCCACAGGATGTCGATCGTTTAGATTAAGACAACAACTACTAGTACAATAAAGACAGGCATACTACTTCTTCGAATTCTGTTTACATTGAATGAAAGAATAATATTTCCAGCATGCTAGTCTCTTCTCTTTTTTTATATCTATTTATGTGTTTCTACTCCATTCTCTATTTGTTTTTCTCTTCGTCGTCCATCTTCTGTCTAATCTACTGCCCCTTAATCTCTCTCTACTACCATCTCTCATTTTCTTCCATCCATTCTCTGTACCACTCTGTTCTTTTTCGCCATTCAAGCACGAAATCCCTTTTCCAACTTCAGCAAATCAAAAACTCCAATCATACAAACGATTTATAGCTTTCCTTGTGATATTTTTCCATGCATAGATACTTAAAGCACATATCTTTGGTGCAAACCGAATTCAACGCTTGCATCATCCAACTTTACATCATATCCTGTTTTTTGTCTTCTCCCCTACACGAATCGCGAACTTTCTCCACTTTCACCTAACACCAATATCGTTAAAAAACTAATTTGTGGCGAATCGAGCTATCATGTTGCATCGATTTAATTTTTCGTATTCGACTCGTTCCCACGCCAGCATATTTACCCATTTGTATTAGTATGATTTTGTAAGGCTCATTGAGTTCTACCAACACTAAAAAATGATATTGGCATCGCAGACAATAGTGAACATGTTGCAGAGTGACCTATCCAACCCGATGCCTTATCGGGCTTGAAACCGAATCAGTCGGCCCAATCCAGCTCAATCTAACTTTCAGATCAGGTAGTCTTCATTGGTTTTTACCAGTCTTTTTTCATTTCGAAACACTTTTTAAATCACTAAACACAGAATGAAAGAGTCAAAGTTCGTTAAGTAAATTTTTTTATGCATGTACAAAGCTTTTCAGACATTTAAAGATGCCATCAAATTACTCAATAGGCTTTCCACCTTGAAATTTTGGGCCCATTTTTCTCCTCTATTTTGGGTAACTCTCACAGAATCACAATAGTCAGTAGTTTCTAGTTCGTTGGTTCATAACAAACTATCAGAAAAAGTGTGTTCTATTACAAAGATTGCATCGGCGACTGCTGTCATATAGCTGTGAAAATACTTATGTGTCGAGAAACCTTATTCAGAAATGTTCATGTCAAAAAATTCCACTTTTTGATCACATTGTGACTATTAATCTGTAGTAGCATCCGTTTGATCGATTGAGCTATATTTAGCTGTGTCAAATAGTTATTTCTTATTTAAAAATGAATCTAACTTTACATATATAAAAAAATCATATCGTTATTGAAAAAAAGCTAGCCAGAATATAATTAGACAAAGATCAGTATTAGTTTTCCTGAATTTTGAGTCAAACTTTTTTGAGAAAAATAATCGGTCGTTCCGATTCCTCCAAAAAAGTCAGATCGGTTTCAACTCTGTGCTTTACTTACAGGGTACGGACAGTGTGGTCTTTGAAAAAACCGAACACAACATATTTTTCTACACATTTTAACATAATTTTGCAGGTCTCAGTAAACTCTAACTATGCTAAAATAATGACCGTTTTTCGTTAGAATAAAGTAACGATCGATGGTACTGCATGGTCCCAAATACAAGAGAAATCTAGTATGATGGAGCTAATAACGTATTGCATTGAGTGCATTATAATGTTCAGCAAAATCGTCTTGAAAGGTGAAAACTAGTTTAGTGTTAAAGGAGAAGCATAAATCTGAAAGCAGAAATGGTTTGTGGTGTGATTTTCATTTAGGGTTGATTTATGGATCAGTCCACTTCAATGCTTTGTAATAAAAAAAAAAGGCTGTCCCTTTACAAATATTGCTCGAATAAAATATTATTTCGCAATAAATTGACAGATAATTTACTAAATTTCGACAAAAAGTCGGAGTGCCATTGTGTTAAAATTAGAATACTACGCATGTATGCTTATATTGCTTATGTAACTGTTAGAGAATTGTTTTCGAAATTAATATTACTCATCTTTTTTTTTGGCTTTACTGATAAATATAAGAAAAAAAAGAGTACAGTTTATAGTAGTGGTGAAAGTTTGATAAACTTGTCTTTATGAAGTATTATTCAAAACCAATTCATAATAAGCTCCACGTTTTTTCATCAATTCGATGTGAGTACCACTTTCTTGAATACATCCTTTGTCAAGAACATAAATCTTATCACATGATTGAATTGTAGAAAGGCGATGAGCAATGATGAGCGATGTTCTACCAGCATCTTCTGCTTGGGCTTTTTCGAGAGCTTGTTGTACAATCTATAGACAACAATAAATTTTAATTAATATACAAAAGGGAAGAAATTACTTGTTCGTTGTATGAATCCATAGCACTTGTAGCCTCATCTAATAGTAATATTTTAGGCCGACGAAGAAGAACACGAGCAATCGCAATACGTTGCTTTTCACCACCAGATAGATGACCACCTTTCAGTCCTACGTTTTGGTTATAGCCCTAGCAATATTATATGGAAACGGTAGATACAGAATGTCAATTTTTGACTCACTTGAGGTAGTTGCTCAATGAATTGATGAATGTTGGCTCTAGTAGCTGCATTCATGATTTCTTCAAGAGACACGTCCTCTTTCCCATATGCTATATTTTCAGCGATTGTCAAATTGAATAATATTGGTTCTTGACTGACAAGACCAAGACAAGAACGAATCCATTGAATGTTCAGTTTTCGAATATCAACACCGTCAAGACGCTTACAGAAAAGTGAATGAATTTAAAATAGTTTCACTCAATTAAAAAATAAGGGGTGCCTCATCTCTCATACAACTGTGAAAAATAAAACATACAGATTTCCACGAAAAAAACGTTGTCTTGTATTTTAAATTTATCATCACTATAAGAATATGTTTATTAAAAACCAATTACTTTAAAAAAAAAATTTTTTTATTTTTTTGAAAAAACCGGCTTTGTTAGGTGATAGCGACAGATCTTCTGTACATTCTGACACCATCCCGAGGTTCATATCATTAAAATTGCGCAAAAAATCTTTTGCACACGGAGACCTGGTTTTTGACCCCTAATGTTAGGATAATTCCGGCAAAACGCAATATTATGGGCTCACATTTTTACTAGAAACTATCAAAGGTCAGGTACATATCCAGTAAAAATTTCATTAAGATTGAGTGCTCAGGGAAGAAAATAGATTTTTGATGCGGGGGGGGGGGGGCTTAAGAGCTGTCTATCTGTGTAAAATAGCACCATTTTTTATCAATTGTTAATTAGAACATACATCACCAGAATTTGTTGTCAAGAAAACATTAAATTCTCTATGAGAAGGGTGATGACCTTAATATCTTTCCATCTACTCCTAATAATAGCTATCCAGATATTTAGCGTCATTTTGGGTGATAATAATTAGATCAATAGTAGTTGTGAATGCATGGAAGTATTTTGTCTATTAATAAATAGTCATTTAAGCATACTTTATCTAATGACCAACAGTATGACTTATTCATCTAGTAGTTACGTAAAGTCAGATACATCGATCAATATTTTCTAATTGAGTAAGGATGCTTTAGTTTTATGAAGAACATACAGTAAAACAGCATTTTTTTTATTCATTTTTAGTGTTCTCTCAAAAGATCTCACATGCTCATTTCATTTAGATATAACATACACCTGACGGGCCAAAATGATTGCAACACATATGCTTTGCATATACCCTAGTAGAGCAAAGCTATGTCGCGCAATCCCTACAGGATTAAAATGTGAAACACGACATAAGTGTTAATATCACTCTCAACAGATAGTTTAATTATACCTATTATAAAAATTATTTTCACTGCATTTTATGTTATAAATTTATTGAAATGGACAAAAGCCATTGACTTCTGTCAGTCACAGTCTGTGACGACTTTGAATGCTATGTCGATCATAGTCGTTCAAGATCAGTTATGATGTTTGATGCCAAGACTGTCGCGGTCTCACGCTATTTTTGACTGTCGGTCACAGTCTGTGGAGAAGGAATGGGGAAGTGAGCTTAAATTTCTATCCTTATACTTCAACACTTCTTTTAGCTCGTGTTTCACAAAAGAATAGAACCTTGATTTTTGTTTTGAGTGATGCGCCGTGAAAAGTTTTACAAAAACTGTATAGAGAAATTCCTATTAACTGGTTCCGATGGTTTTTTAATACTCGATATGTGTAACCCACATCAAAGTACTATTTACCAGCGTATTGGATATAATAAAAATGTTTGGAAGATCTTTTTGCTTTACATTTGGGATTTGTTTATACGGGTGGTATAGAGTTTTCGATGACGCATCTTTTAAAATAAAAATTAAAGTTCTATCCTTTTTCTCTACAGAGATATATGTAAAACGAAAGTGTTGCAATCATTTTGGTTCTTCCGGTATCAAGAAGATATTTACCACTTGACCATGTACAACATCGTAGAATCGTTCCAACAGTTGAATGATTGTGGATTTTCCACATCCTGATAAACCTATATCACAATAATAGGATAATTATTTAATAACATGTAAGTAGATCAGACGTACCGACAAGAGCTACGCGTTCACCTTATAAGAAAATAGAAAGATGAAAAATAAGTGAATTTAGAATATGTATATGATTGAACCGTAACTATCGGCACAACAACTAGAGTTTTAAGATGTTTAGTCTATAACATCTATGTCTATGTCTATCGAACGGTTTCAAAGCTTTTTTTGTTTAACTATACAGACTTTCCTTTCTCTATCTCATCTTATTCCGAGTTCCAGGCTTTGTATTCTTAAAATGTTATATTTCTAGGCAAGAGATTTGGAAAGAAAACGTTCGTTCTATAAAACAAAAGCAAATGCAAATAATTGTGTTATAGTTTCAGTATTACTCTATTACAAAATACAATTTGCTGATCAATATATATTCTATCATAACAAGTAACGCTCGTCTAAAGACTCGCTCAGCCCTTTCTCTTAGAAATCGTACCTATCGTCAAGCTATTCATTTATAAAATTAAAAAAAATCGAAGTCATATTCAAGTTCCTCGACCTCAACTGCCTTTCACCAAACTTCATAAAAACAGATGTTTTTTGTTAAAAATCTGTCGTTTGTTTAAAAAATTGAGCTTCAAAAACTTTTTTAGAAAACTAACCTCAGATTTGAATTCCTCGTCCTCAATTACCCTTCAGTCAACCCTTATGTTTTTTTTAATCCTTGCGAACACAAGCAAGCAAGCAATCAGACAGTTTATGTTCGTAAGACTCTTCTCTACGAGAAAGAGAATAATCCGATGACTCCACTCGTTGATAGACACTTTTTATTTTAAATACAATTGGTATTTCTACAATCCAGAAAGGAGTTAAGCAAAAACTCAAAGTATGATATTAATAAGTGAAGTAATACTTAAGCAATTAATGAACAAAGAATATTTTCCAGGTTTTACTCTGTACAGTAAAATTTGAAATATTCTTACTTCTGAGACTTGTGAAAGATTGCCTCAATTTCATTCAAAAAAGGTCTGCCAAATCACGAACTTGAAATCCCAATATAATCCTGTTATCTTGAGAATCAGCATTGGTTCCTAATTATTTCTCACGGAATGATTTTATACTTTATTAGAGCTCAATTTTTTCATACCTCATGTGTCGCAGTGATCGAAAATAAACTTTATTGTTTTCATTTCAAAATCTTTGTAGTATCGTAGAACTCAGTGTGCTGATTTCAAAATATCATATTATTTTTTAAAACTAAATCGATAATAAGAAACTTCTGAAGCAATCTCTGAGAATCCGTAAAACTATTTTTTGATCTAAAGATCTATAAAAATCCTATTGATATTCGATAAAAATAGACTTATTCGTAGCCATATAAAGTTATAGTTTATAGGGGCGTACCCGCAAGATTTTTTTTACTAGATATATAATTGAAAGTATTTGTTCTAATGAGACTATTCTCAATTTTAAATTTGATGTTTAATAAAATACTATTGCTCTTACAAGTACACTTGGTACCAAATTTGTGTCTTTTTCGACTAATATTCGGTGGTTTTTGACCAAAATAATCTATCTTTCACATCAAACAAATATTATATTTGATTTCACGACAAGAAACTGAGTCGATTTACATGTTTTAAATTATTTCTGTGGCTTCTTTTTATCAAAGTTTTATCTATAGTCCGCCTCAACGATACGTAAAAAGTAAGTAACTTTTAACTTCCAAAATACTATTTTTAGGTAAAATCAGAGCGACTAAACAATAAAAACTTTGTTTTGATCGGCTTAGTTAATTTACGTATCGTTGAGGCGGACTATAGGTAAAACTTTGATAAAAAGAAGCCACAGAAATAATTTAAAATATATGTAAATCGACTCAGTTTCTTGTCCTGATACTAAATATAATATTTATTTGGCGTGAAAGATAGATTATTTTGATCAAAAACCAGATATGAAAAAAATGAATTCTAATAAAGTGCCAAATCAATCTGTAAGAAATGGTCAGGAACCAATGCTGATTTTCAGGATAATAAAACTATATTCAAATTTTTTGGAACGGCAAGTCTGTGATTCGACAGACCTTCTTTGTAAATTGCAGAAAGATTATTAACGATAAATTACGAATTGTCCAACTTATGCTGCTCAGAATATATTTACATTATGTGACAAGATTACAATTTCTTAAATATTTCTATAAAGGTTAAACATAAAATTTGATCTCTCAAAGTCAGGAATAAGGATAATAGCTATGTCAAATAGTGTAAGCTATGCTAAACCATTTTTAAGTTTGTTTTAGAGATTTGACTCTTTTGAAACTCAGTTTGCAACGGTGATGAAGATGTGGAAATGTTTTTAGAAACTGTGCAATAAATCGTACAGTGTACCTAATTTGTTTTTGGAATAATGTTTGAAGAATTTGTTTAAATCTCTTTCACATCTATTGCAGTAAGCAGCTTACGCTTATATCTCAATTATAATTCATCAAGTATTGAAAAGCGTTTATCTGAGAACCTAGGAAATGAGCATGACAACGTATTATTTAGTTCTTGCTTTAATATTTCGCTCATTTTTTTAAAATTAATTAAACGAAAGAGTTGCACTTCACTGATGTGCACACATATATTTCATTTACCAGGTTTAATATTCAAATGAAATTTGTTGAGAACTAATTTTGCTGGTCGATTTGGATATGCAAATTCGACTTGATCAAATTCCAAGTGTCCACGAAAATCAACCTACATAAATCATATTTAATAAATAATAAAAAATTCACAGTTAGGACAAATCAAATGATGTCTTTAGTACTTTCTTACCAATTTTTGGCCTTCAGTCGAACTATTGTCGATAAATGGGGTTCGGTCAAATAAATCAAAGAAAGTTTGTGCAGCCGCTAATGAAGCACCAATCTCCTGACTCCTTTATTGTAAGAAGGATTCAAAAGAGAATACAACATTGTTAATTACTTACATGAGGAAGATAACTCTCCCAGATTGAAAGAAAAATATCGCAAACGCAAAGATCCTAGGTAAATAACAGACAACAAATACACTCTACAAATCAAATACTTATAAATTCATTTACATTATACTATTCTCTGGCTGTAATTTATTGTGTTCAATAAGATTGAGTGCACACCAAAAGAGAAGTGCTAGTGTCAATGAATCGACGGCCCAAAAAATGCCGTACGTTAACGCTGATGGTATTGAAGCCTTTCGACCTGACCTATAGAAAGCATATTTGATTAAAAATTTCTACATGTAAAAATGACTATACAAACACATATAATTGACGAAGAAGTTCAGAATATTGACGTAACATTTCCTTTTCCGCTGTTAACTGCTTTACAGTATGTATATTATGCATAACGTCAACAGTAAGCTATCGAAAATAAAATTTGAACATCGTAAAATCTCTCTAATATGAACATTGTTGGGATCAACGAAAATCTTGAGGGTGAGGGTGTTCAGTATAACAGGTTGATCATTTAGGAGGTGTGCTCGGTAATATAGATTTTACTGTAATACAAAATATTGTTTCATTTATATTAAATCATAAAAGATAACAAACATTGTCGTATAATGAGTTATTATAATAATACTGAGATACCTATGAATATGTTTTAATCTTACCGAACTTGCTTGTCGAAGAATGAGATTAGTGCGTTCATTTTCTCTTCGTTTTAAGCGTACACTTCCATAAACTAGGGCTGCGATGATAATAAGTGGCAAAAGTGAAAGGAGAGTTAAATGCCAACTGAACAGACAGCCAACCACGAGACCAACAAAAAAAACGGCGAAAGTTTCACATACGATACCCATTCTTGGACCTGTCATTTGTTGAATAGCTAATGCATCAGTTGCAAGACGAGTGCTAATGGCTCCAGAACTATTTTCTTGTTTATCGAAATAAGCAATTTCTTGACGAAGAAGACAAGCAAAAGCTTTTGTTCGAATACGTCTTGACAGTTTCGATCCTGACACAGCAAAAGCCGTAAACTATAATGGAGAAGTTTTCAGCATTGTTCTATGAGATTTAAATATGTAAAACAAGGAAAAAGCTGTTAGCGCAATCTCTGCAGAATTAAAAATGTGAAACACGATGAAACTGCGTACATTGTATACCAGATATTCAGAGTTTGTCCAAATAAGTGTTTATGATGGTCTTTAGTCCTTTATAGATTACAGTCTATGCTAGACTAGTAAGAGTTACTATTGTCGGCTTCTGTCTACAATGGTGACGCTAATTTTGCCCATTGGTCACAATCTGTGACATTGCTCTTGCCTATCGGTCACCGTCTGTGAGGATGAGTCCAAATTTCTACCCTTAAACACTTCAACACTCTCTTTCAGATCGTGTTTCACAAAAACTATAATAGTGAAGCAAAAAATCTGTGTTGTTCTATTAATCTTCTCTGCTTCTTCTTCGTTTATCATCATAAATCATGATAATCACTAGAATTTTATTTCACAATTATTGGAATAAAGAGTAATCTACCTCTTTCGTTACATAAAGTTCAATATTCGCTGACAATCGTGTTTCAGAAAATCAGATGAAAAATTATTTCATACAAATAATGATAATCTTACTTGAAACAAGCTAATTACCAAAACAATAATACCAAAAACTATGAGGAGAGAACAGAAAATCAATAGTTGATGTTGTCGTTTCGAGTATGTACAAATTTGGAACGTCTGCAAAATAAATCAAAAAGAAAAAAGTATCTAAGGCATGCCAAGAGTTATGACGTCGATACCATAATTTCTTACAGAAGCTTAAAAAAACAATCTTTTTTTTTATATAATAATAACCCGAATCAAGCTTTACAATTCTGCAATATTTCTTAATTCGTAAGCTCAGATTATAACAGTAGAGGCTCAATATTTTGAAGTTCGTTTCTAACTTCTCTAAACTTTTATCTTGAGAATATATAAGAACTAACTACATATGCAAAAAAATCAAATAGGACACGTATGGTTTACATATATAAAGACGACTAGATGTCAGAGAAGTGAGAAGAAGAAGAACAGAAAAAATATTAAAAAAACATGGTCAAGGTAATGTAATTGAATGTTTTCAACATAATGATAACACGATTAAAAATATTCGTCACCGTTAAAACGGACAAAGAACATTTACGCTTCTACATTAAAGTGCACACTGGTTTTAACATCCAACCTATATGTAATGAATTCTATTCTATCTTTTGTGACCACATTTCACTTTTAAAAGCTGTTCAATAAATGTTCAAAATGATTTCATGACAGTCGGAAAGAACTGAAGACGAAATAAGATCTAGTAGATCTGTAATGGAAATAACGTCTGAAACTATTGAATAGATTCGCGATCTTATTGATGATGATTCATATATTACAGATGATGAACAGCAAGCACAAAATGGTCTTAGCTACAATACTGTTTAACGGATTATTCTTGATAATTTGAAGCTCAGAAAAATGACTACATGATATGTTTCCAAACATCTGACTGATTCTCAACGAGCTGAACGGATACAAATATGCCAAGAAAACTTAGCAACATTTGGTCAAAGATTCTGAAAATTGTGATGTAACGACTGGGAAAGAATCGTTAAAATCGGTCGAATGCTGCTTGGGTTGCAAGTGGAGATACTCCATTGGCCATAATTTGACATAAATATTTCTCTCCAGAGACCTTATTGTGTATTTTTGTTCAACTCAATGAGTCCACTTTTAAAGTATACTTTTAGACGTGAATAAACCATCGATCATTATTAGTACATTAATGATTGTTTACAGTCAGTTGTTGTCGAAATCAAAAACCAGCGATCTTCCTTTAGTAGTCCTACATTTAAACCTCATCGAAATGATGGGAAACAGTATAATCATGAAGATATGTTGAAATATATTGAATCAGAAGATATAATAATAATGCCACATCAACCTTATTCTCTCAATCTATCTTCATGCGACTTTTGATTATTTAACTTCATTAAACAAAATCTTAATGATCAAGACGATTCTGAATTGTTGTATGAAACTATAAATAAGTTTATGAACTTCTGGAAAAAATAAGAATATAAAGACTTTTGACAAGTGGGTCGAATGAACGCATTTATATGTAAACAATCGAGGCGACTATTCTGAACATATGATGCAATAAAAACTTGGTAAAACTACTTCTATATTGTTTTGTCATACTGCCACTATTTTTACTATGTTTTCAGTGGTATGATCTAACGTAGAGAGCTAAGAAATGTCGTAGAATTATAGAGCTTGATTCGAATTATCATTGTGTAAAAAGGAAAAATTTGTTTCAAACTTTTGTAAGAAACTACAATACTAGCTTCACTATTTTTGATATGTCCTGAATATAATATTTATTTTTTCATTCTTTTTTTGTAATATCTCGAAAGAACATAAATCACTTACGTTAACTATTTTGGAAAGTAGTATGGCAAAGATTGATTGAGATGCGCCAACTAAAGAGCATGCTATACAACCTATCAAGATACTGATCCATTCTGGACTGTTCATTGACAAAAGTCTTATAAATATAGATTGTTTTATGGAGCCTTTCTAAAGAATATTATTCATAGGAAAAAAAGTAATTTAAATAATTTAGTTCGTACACTTTTCTCGTCGAAATTAATATTTTGAATACCACTCAATGCACGAGATCGATTAGCTGTTTAAAAAGAACATATAACAATTATTAAGAGAATATTTTTGTACAAAAACTACCGTACCTAATTCTTTTTCTTCTTCATATAACTCTTCTGTGCTCATTGTTGTATCATCAGCATCTTCCATTTCTGCTGTCTTTTGAGCATTGAACATTTCTCGATATTTACCTCCGTCTTTTGCCATTAATGTATCATGCGTTCCTTGTTCACAAATTCTTCCATGATCTAATACATATATATGATGTGCATTTCGAATCGTAGTCAAACGATGAGCGATTACAATTGTAGTGCGATCTATAGAATATGTTTTAGAAAAATCATACCAAAAAAGCGATATATATATAAGGAAACCTTTGCATGTTCGATCAATTGCCTCTTGAACTATTTTTTCGCTGATACTATCAAGCGCACTTGTTGCTTCATCAAATAAAAGCAAAGAAGGCTGTTTAATTAGAGCACGTGCTAAAGCAATACGTTGCTTTTCACCGCCACTTAATTGAACTCCTCGTTCACCAACAATTGTTTGATATTTCTATACAAGAAAAAATGATACATATATGTCGAAAACATAAATAGTCGATGCAAACATTTGGTAATGACATGATAAAATTATGTGCATTAGCTTGTCGTGCTGCTTCTTCGATGTCATCTTTTGTAGCATTTTCTTTGCCGAAACGAATATTTTCATAAATTGTTGTACCGAATAATACCTATTACAACATTTATCGATAGATAGTAATAAACAATAAAAAGCAAAAGAAAATGATATACAGGCTCTTGACTAACGACTCCAATATTTCGTCGAAATTGCATTAGATCATAATCTGTTATCGAGCGACCATTGATTGTTATTTCACCGGATGTTGGCATATAAAAACGAAGAAGAAGGGATAGACATGTACTTTTTCCTATGAATTTTAGGAAAAAAATTCAGTTATATGACATTTCAATTATCACAATACTCACCACAGCCACTTGCTCCTACTAAGGCAGTTGTTTCGCCAGCACGAGCTATGATACTCAGATCACGCAAAACTAATACATCTTCTCGAGCTGGATAAGTAAAATAAACATTTTTGAATTGTATATTACCAACGATATCAATTGTTTCTTTGTTTGATGTATCTTTTCTCCATATTTCCATTTCATTTTTACTCTCTTCTTTTGCCTGAATGATAAAAGCATTTATACATAACATAAAACATCATTCATTATATTTTACTTCGTCGATAAGTTGCATAACTGGTTTTACTGCACTTCGAGCTTCTGAAAATGATTGAATAAAGATAGCTGAAAATCCCAAAACAGAAATTCCTTGAGCAAAAAAGATAATCATCTAGATGAAGATAGTGCTCATATATTCATTTTTTTGCTAATTTATCTCATAAATTACTTACAACAATAATAGTGCTCGAACTCAAGTCATTATGTTCTTCGTTACGCATTAAAAAAGAACCAAAGATGAAAGCAATTGCATAAATTAAGTAATTCATAAACCGATTGTAACCATTAAAAAGACCAAATATAGTACCTTTACGTATACTACTCCAAAGAGTTTCTTGCAACTCTCTTTCATATCTAAACACAAATAATTTCTCTTTTCACATTCTATAAAGAATTGTATAAAAAGGTCGAAAGGAAAAAATGGCGACATATAAAAAAACCGAAACTAAAAGAGCAGGATATTAAATGCAGAATGATGAAAATAGCGACTATTAGAAGACATTGTAAATACACAACTCACTATTAATATGTATTTTATTAATTTGTATCATCCTTTTATAATAATAATGATGGTAGTTCGTCGCGTAAATCGAACAATAACATAAGAAAAAAGATGACCATTAACCAAGAAAGGGATTGATAAAAATATTTTTTATTATTATTGATATATTAAGTGATTTCTCTCTTTGATTCAGTATTCTCTTTCTCGTAGAGAAGAGTCTTAGAAATATAAATTGTTTGTTTGTTTGATTGATTGATTGATTGCTTGCTTGTATGTCCACAGGGTCAAAAAAACATTGAAAATCGATTTTTCCGAAAAGACATTTCCAGGGGTATTTCAATGCGGAGACTTCGAATCTGAAGTCTGTTCGGTGATCATGTGGTATCAGCATTGATCAATTGATGTTAGGAATTGGTGAGGTTTGGTATTTTTCATGGAAAATAGGCGTTTTTTCACAGAATGATGATTTCATCGTGGTGGGTGATAAGCACCATTGCCGATTGTGATGGTATCAGCATTGATCAATAGATGTTAGGAATTGGTGAGGTTTGGTATTTTTCAACGAAAATAGGTGTTTTTTCACGAAATGATGATTTCATCGTGGTGGGTGATGAACACCATTGTCGATTATGATGGTATCAGCATTGATCAATGGATGTTAGGAATTGGTGAGGTTTGGTATTTTTCACTGAAAACAGGTCTTTTTTCACGAAATGATGATTTCATCGTGGTGGGTGATGAAACCATTGCTGATTATTATTCTCTTTCTCGTAGAGAAGAGTCTAAGAAATATAAATTGTTTGTTTGTTTGTTTGTTTGTTTGCTTGCTTGTACGTCGGCACGAGGTCAAAAAAACATTCTATCAATATGTTCTATAAAACTTCACCAAAGGGTTATCGGAGTCGAGGAACTCGAATCTGATGCTAGTTTTTTAAAATTTTTTTGAGAGTCATTTTTTTTATACAAAGGATCACTTTTTTTGCAAAAAGAAATTTTTTTATATGGATTGCCCAGAGGGTAATCGAGGTCGAGGAATCCGAATCAGATGTCAGTTTTTCGAATTTTTTTTTGGATCCAGTTTTTAAACAAACGATAAATTTTTAACAAAAAGCATTTGTTTTTTATTGAGTTTAGTTAACGGTAGCTGAGGTCGAGGAACTTGAATCTGAATGTGGTGTTTTTAATTTGATAAAGAAATAGTTTGACGGTAGTTTTGAAACACGATTTCTACGAGAAAGAGCTGAGCGAGTCTTCAGACGAGCGTTACTTGTTAACTAATGTAATGTCAAGTACCAGAGATAAATTATCATTTCTTAATTTCAAACAAATATAAAGAATTGCTACTTTTCAATAATATTGTTTATAAACAAAATAAAAAAAAATAAAGAATATACTAAACAAATGGATGTTCTGCATATGTGCACATCAGTCTTCAAAATATTGTACTCAAATTTGCTGGTGATCGTAATTAATTACCTCATCGTGAAGTGCTAGAGTCGAAACATTTCGTATAAAAATGAATCAATACGTTATGAAAGAAACAATACCGATTATTAAGATCTATAAAGAAAAAGTTATATCATCTCAAATGCCGCCGTAAACTTTAGCAATTATGGTTTTAGCATGTGAACTAGATAAGAATAATGTTTTATTAACAGAATGATGGATGCATTAACAGTTTCATTTTAGATTCAGATTTAACATATGTTCGAAGAAAAATGATATTGACTTTATTTGATATATCCATGTTTGAAATATCCGAATTTCATAAAAAAAACTTAATAATGAATCATCTTAGCTCGTGATATTATAATACATCGAAGAATATGAATGCTAATATTCTGTACCAAAACATAGTTCGAACTGTTGTTTCACATTCCAGCGATAATGCCGGATGGTACGTCCAATGCCACTCTATCATTCTTTGAGCATATTTATTCCTTCCATACTTTGTACCCAGACAGACAAGGCCTTTGAAAATACGCGTAAAAACACAGTTTTTACGGAATGTTAACTAGTTTTTATTTATATAATCCATGACACCTTATTACGTCTTAATAAGAGACATCCGTTATTTCGCGTCCTTTATAGCTATTTTACTCGTATTTACGAATTCAATTATGAAGGTGTTTTCTTACGTTAGAAGTCACTTTACTTTTTAATGGTATTAAAGGAAGTTTAATCTGTATTTACGAGTGCAACTAGGAACACGTTTTCTTACCTTATAAATTGCTTTGTGTTTTGATGTTATTGGAAGAGATTTTACTCGTATTTACGAGTTGAAAGTTACGCACGTTTTTATGCTAAATTTTATTTCGTAATTTCATGATGATATTCAGAAAGAGTGCACATATATTAACACGCTGAAAAGCTAACTTGTTTTTTTACAGTAAAATATACGGCTTAAGCTGATGTTGTTTCATGTGATATCCCGTATATTTACATTTTGTGAATTCAAGTCACTTTTCTACGATGGACTTTATTTCGTAATTTCTCAATATTCGATAAGACTTTGCGTTCATACACACGGAGCAACATAAAAATATTTTTCTAAGTTCCAATTACCTTTAAACATTTGATGTTATTTCATAAGTTTACGAAATACACATACTTTTCAAACTAAATAGATTTTTCTGTTAACATGATTAATTATAGTCTTCTGCCGTTGTAGCCCTCTTGTCTTTGTACGCTTTCTCTTGAGTGTTCCGACAATATGGTCTTAAGGAGGGTGGGCAAATCTCAATTTGTAACAAGTTTTCAATAAACTTCTGTCTCTGATTTCTGCTTTTTAACCAGAAATTTACTAAATTGCTTCGTCCAATCCAATTCAGAAATTTACTCCAATATGCAATTCATAAAAAGAACCATGCAGCATGCTATGGAATTATTACAGTTGATTCAATTCTGTAAAAAAATATCTGAAAAACCGATATCGGAAACTGACTGTAAAATGTTTCAAAGTGTCACCGATAAGAACATATGATACTTATTTTCCTCATCAAATTTTAAAAACTAAGCGAAATTAGAAATCATAAATTTACTTTTTCAAATATTTGTAATGACTCTCAGCAATTAATCTAATATTTATTCATTTTGATACATCTTTTAATGAGTAGTCGAAAAGTAAAAATTAGAAATTTATGTTTTAGAGAATTTCTGACAACTATCCAAGGGGGAAACAGCAGACTTGAAGTGGAAAAGTACAATGAAATACAAAAGTAGTATAAAGTACTTCAAAGTAGCTTAAAGTAACCCAAATTAACTTAAAGTAGCTCAAAGTACTTCTAAATAGGATAAAGTACTTCAAGTTCAAAAGTCTTGCTGTTTTCCCCTTGCTGGTAACGGACAGATATTGAACATCAGTTATATATGCAGACACAATAGGCATCCTTAGCGGTTGGTTACTCATGAAGCTGATCCCATATATATATTTGTTAAACAATGTTTAAGAACGTTTCGAAAATTTTTAAGAGATTGCAACAATAGGCACTATTAATCAATAGTGACCTACTGTTTACCGTTCGCCAAGTAACGTAATACGTCAGTCATAGACTATTGTAAAATTCTAATTCTATCTATACAGCTGAGCAATTCTCTAGAATCTTCTAGAACTAGTTATATTCAAAATCTTTTAGATAATTATGAATGATTGAGAAATTCTATAAAATCTAAGAATCTTTGACAGATTCTAGAAGCTTCTTGAACGTTCTAGAGAATTTTAACGTTCAAAAACTTCTAGAAGGCCTCAGGTACTTCTTCAAGTACCAAGATCATATTTTCTAGAATTTCTAAAAATTTCATAACGCTCTTGAAACGTCAACCGATAAGACTGCAGAAGATTGTTCAAAGCACTACAAGCATCTTCACACATTCACTCATCCTGTTCTAGGATCGTTCATACATTTAATTTCTACAAAGTTTCACCGATCCGTGGCAATCGGATTTCAACGAGTAATACAATATTCGATTTGATATTTTCTTAACCAACCCTACACAGGCACACTCAAACACTGAATATTACACAGATAGATTCTCTACTCATCAACTTCACCGACAGTCTTTCATGTTATGAATAACACACTCTCACTATTATATACCACCAACGACAAAACTAATCGTACACTTGGTTTTTGATCTAAAATATAGAGTTTATAGTTAGAAGACATTTTCTTGGATATATATGGATAGTACAAGTATAGATATTTATAACAGAAATAAAAATCTGGTTAATGGTCGGTTTGTTGAATATTTACTTTTGTATATTTTGTGTTTGCTCCCTATTTTTTGCTCGATGATTTCATCGAAAATGTATAAACTAACTCAAGAATAGCGCTGGTATATCATCTTTGAATGGAAAAAAGGTTCTATAAATACCTTAAAAATAGCACGTTTCTTCAAGTGTCGCCGTGCTGCAATATACGGTGTCACTGATTATTATCGTCGCCATAATGATGTAAATTATACAGATAGATATAATGTTGGTCGTCCACCTGCACTCGATTTTGCACAAATTAAACAACTTGATCAAGCTATACATCAAAACCGATCAGCTACTGCTGTGAATTATTATTACTCACGAATTTCAATACTACCGAACGCACGATACAACGTTATCGTTTATCCCTTGATTATCATCCTCGTAAGTCTGTTATTAAAGTTAAGACTAACAATACAAATGAACAAAATCGATATAGTTTTGCTGCTTTACATCACTTGGCCAACATTAAGAAATATATTTTTGAAGATGAATCATATGTGGGATTGAGAAATACACAACAGATTGTTCGGTGTAAACGAGGGAAATCAACACCGAAGAAAGAAATATCATCTTTGCGAGCACATGTAAATTTAATTGGTTTCATTTGGTGGAATGGTTATGTCTTTCGCCGATTTGATAATTGGTTAAGGGGGAACCCCCCCTCAGAAAGTCGATTTTTCATAAAAAAATCGATTTTTCATAAAAAAATCGATTTTTCAAAAAACACATATTCGTGTAGTCCTGAGTGTTCTCTTTCGGAATATGTATAAATTGTATATGAACGGAGCATATTTAGACCAGCTTTGACGCGTTTGTTTATTTATACACAATGTCATTACCGCCATCTTTGCAATGTTGCTATTCGTTTTTCTCAGCTTCGCTTTTTTCTTCTTTTATGGTCATTGCGGAACATTTTCCCGGCCCATCTCTCAACATATATTAATAATTTTTTTTTATTCGAAAGATCAAATATTTCTCTATAAATTGTAGGAACAGATTTTCAAAATATATATCCACTATCCAGATATATGAAAATCTCTAAAAGAGCTCAAAACAGTTTTCGCGATTCTCAGGTTGAAATGTCCATTACACTTCAACGAAAACGAATTTCAAAAAACTGTTCCCTACAATTTCTAGATAAAAGACTTTTCTTCATTTTGAAACAAAGTACAACATTTTCCATGCTACCAAGTGTCGGGAAAATGTTCCGTGCCAGAAGCCCCGTTTTTAGGAGTAAATGTTGTATAATTTCTCAGTTATAAAAAATGATTGGTTCAAATTTTTTTCATATGCTAGTTAGGTCACTTTTTCTATTTCCTGAAATTTTCATCGAGATCGGTTGTACCGTTTAAAAGATAGCTTTCTGAGGGGGGGGTTCCCCTTAAATAACGACACATATTGTAATACAGTTAATGAAGCATTATCGAAATATTTGCGAAAATTAAATGGATTTTTATTTATTTCTGATGGAGTAAAGTGGCATGGAAGTGCTCAATTCAAACAATGGTGTGACAAATATAATATTGAATTATGTGAATGACCAGGTTACACTTTGGACTTTAATGCTATAGAACTGGTCTGGAACGTTATCAAACAAAAGGTTAAAACCAAAAATCCAAAACCACAACGTGAACTAGAGAATGCGATCGATGAAGCTTTAAATGGTTTATCATTAAATGTTATTTAAGCATGTATTAAAAAGACTCAGAAAATATATCAACAATTTGTATCTTCATATTAGATTTTTATTTGTATTATAAACATCTATACTTATACTATTCATATATATCCAGGAAAATGTCTTCTAATTATAAACTCTATATTTCAGATCAAAAATCAAGTGTACGGTTGATTTTGTCGCTGGTGGATAGCAATGCCCCCTTCCCAGGCAGACATGATCTTTAAAAAAAACATAAAAGCACGTTCAAACATCGTAAATACGGCGTTTTAACGGTAAGCCTCCGGAAAGAACACTGTATTTACGCTGTTTGAACGTATCTTTACACAATTTTTCACAAAGCATTCTACTGCGTTAAAATTTACTTCATAATTACTCGTTAAAACGCAGAATTTAACGTAATTTTACACGTTATTTTGTGCGTTTTAATGCGTTTCTTCGCGTTAAGTACACAATGTCGAGGTGTTAATCACAGTAGACAAGCTAACGGAGATAAAAATCGTATTAATGTGCACTTTACCGAATTTTATTTTCGTTAAAATTTCTACACGTATTTCACCGTTTTTCTTTTGAGTTTGTTTGCCTGGGTATTTACATTTAAGTGATCTATATTTCGTATGATCACATTTTCGACATTTTCTTAGAGGTAACTATCATTCGATTTTTTTCGACGTTTTTAATTTTGTCATTTTTTCTTTTGTTTTTTTTTGTGTATACCTTTATCAACGAATCACAGTTTTCAATATTTATTACTTACCGCTTTTGTTCAAATAACGCACCATTAAGTGAATGAACAGTTCGAAGTGAACTGAAAACTTCCTGTACAATCTGTTCTGCTTTTGAATATGAATTTAATTCCTTGCTTGTCTCATTTGCAGTAAGCTGAGATAATTTAATATAAATTTAATCAATTGCAAAATAGTAATACATACTTTGACAAAACCGTATGAACTACTAATGATGAGTGGTATAAAAATTAACATTAACAAAGCCATTTTCCAATTAATGAAGAAGACTACGATCAAGCTAATGGTACCGAATAAAAGTGTTCCCAATGACACTGCTAAGTAGAAACCGATACCAAGCTCGATTTTGTTAATGTTGCTACGAAAAAATTGGATGAGTTCGTTGTATTTAATATAAATTGTAAAACTGACTTACTCAATCAATTTAGTATTGAATTCACTACTTGGATGTGTATCGAAATAGGAAATGTTCTAGAAAAATAAAGCAAATATATAATATGCTCTTCGAGTAGTCGGTTTTACAACATCCCTAGACATTTTAGAACAAAAAGTATATTCCAGTATTTCCTCTACCTTGCTCTTGATTTTCTTTATTGCAAATGAAACAGGTACAGTTGTAAATGATCGTAAATGAAGAAATATGACGGTGAGCATATCTTAGTATTAAAACCATTTATCTCTATATCGTATATATGGATGCAACAGTGACGATAGCCAATTCACTGATAAGAATAGGTTATCAGTAATGGATCTGGTCGAGTATCAAATTAATGATAACTGCCACAATTCGGCAAGGATTTTATTAATAATCAGTATCAATTAATACTCATCAGTGCTTTTTCATTTTCGATTTTTGAAGTACTCTTCCTGGAGATTTTTGTTTCTTTTTGTGCCGTTTCGGCAGGATGATGTCTCTTTTGTCAGACTTTATTGGTGTTACGAAAATTAGAACGTTTTTTATACTTATATATATACACTTTTCTTTTATAGTGTTTTCTTTTCCTTTCTCATTCTTTCTTTCTTTTCTTCTATTGTTGATAGTGGATCAGAAGAAGATGACAACAAATAGTCACTTTAACCAGCTATCATCGCCTTGCCGATCCAGTATCAACAAGAGAAGAAAAGAAAAGAAAGAAAGAACGAGAAAGGAAAAGAAAACCCTAAAAAAGAAAAGTATATATATATGGGCGTACTCCGCCATAGGAGGTCCCAACTTCTTTTTTGCTCATATAGCTTCATTCCAATATTATGAAAAGGTTATTTGTTACCATTTACAATATATATGTTATGCTAAAAAGCTATCGTTGTTTGGGCTCTATATCGTATTGAAAACAAAGATTTACAAATACTTGCTCTATGGATCTTTCTTTGAAGTACTTTGCAGCTGATCTTTTAGTCTATATCATCTCTTATATAAAAAGTTAACCTTAGAGTACATCAGAACAGCTTTATTATCAGATATTTGATTAATAAACTAACTATTTTTTCATGTTCTCTATTTACGAATAGGATGTTTAATTAAGTTTAAATTACACAAAGCACAAACAACCTGTGAAATTTTGGTAATTTTATCAAAATCATCAACAGCTCCTCTATGAACACTACCGAGAACAGTATAAGTTTTGATACGTTGATTGATATTTTCGATAGCGGCTTTTGCACTATTGATGTTATAGTTCAAGTCCGTTTCTTCAGTGGTTAATTCACTTCTATGAGGCTTCTTCTTTGGAGTGATGATATATTTTTCTCCAATATAAGCCTTATCACCAATAATCTGTACAGAGTCGTTTACATGCTCTAATAGATCCGACTTTCGTAGAGTTGTTATATCATGAACGCTTCCAAGATAACATTCGGAAACGTGCACTATTCGATAATTAAAGTCACAAGCTATTTGCACTTTAAATGCATAATTCCTTGCACTTTTTGAATTAAAGTAAGCTTTACGTTGTTTTGAATCATCAGGTTGAGGAACAGCAATAGAAGTTGTGCCAATTATTAATTTATAATGTTGTTCAGGTCCATGAGCGGTATGTCTACTGTCCATATCGATTGGTAATGAAACCAGTTTTTCATATACACACGAATGTAAGATATCCACTACATCGGTTAAAATACGATGTATTATAGATGGACTTAAGTATACTTCAGTGGCAATATATCGTTCCAAGTGATAATGTTTCAAGTACCATAATGTCACCACAAGTAAATTCATAGGAGATAAAGATATTGTGTTGACATTGTTCGATTGCTGCTTGGTTCTGTGCAAACAATAATTTATAAGTGACTGCTCACACATCGAATATAATTGATGTATTTGTTCAATATCATGTCCTGTATGTTGTGCACAGGATTGATTCGTTCGACTTCATTCAGACCACGGACGCTGCTCTACAAAATGCAAACAAACCAAAATGTATTAACAATCCTATTCTGTCCAATACTGCACGATAAAATATATTCATAAAGAAAACTATAGTTAAATGCATTGCCTAAGTTTTATTCAACATTATTCAAAATTTGAAGCTGTTGAATAGCAATATGCTTCTCTTCGACTCCTTGTGGTTTATCTTTAATTTCTGATGTACAATGAATACACCCATGTGAAAATTTTTTGGAGTTAAACGCGTTTGTAAACGCATCCGAACCGCGTTTAAAACGCATACAATAAACGCAGTGAACGCGTCGGAACTGAAACATTTGACGCGTCTTGACGCGTTTATAAAATGCATCTAAACGCGTTTCTTTTCTTGAACCCGTCTGAATGCATTCAAAAATAAGATGAAACATTGAACGCTTCAAACGCGTTTCGATTCATGAACGCGTCTAAACGCGCTTAATTTTTTTGGAAAAAATTTGATTCCATCCTCAGAGGTTCAATCTACGTCATCATCATCTTCACATTATGATCATCTCTTGCACGAGGCATCGTCTATAACATTTATTTGATTTTTATAGATACATTTAGATTGTGCGACAAGTGAGGCTAGAACATAAGACGTTAGATTAGAAGTCTACTTACTTGAACCAATGAACTATATTGGCATATATATACATTAGTTAGATTTATCTTTTAATAAGATAGTCTTAAAACTTATTTCAAATAAAATTAAATGTATAAAATATCATAAATCTTCTTCAATATTAGTTAAGAATTTATATTTCTGATAATTTTCGAATGATAAATTGTAGACTTTTCCATTGAAGAAAATAAGACAAATGAAAGTAGATTATAGTTCTTCAAGAAAGATTAACTAATTTCGTTGAAATTAAAAACAGTTTAATAAACTCGCAGAAAATATTTTTATTTCTAAAACTAATAATTATATAATTCTGCTTCTTAGTTTTATTTCACTTGGTGAATTTTTAAATATTCTTATTGGTTATTTTCTGGAACAATAATTTGCATCGACTACTCGACTTTGACTCGTATTCGTGAATACTCATTATTTTTCGTTTTATTCCATGTCTAAAAATTTAATTTTTCAACTAAAACATCTTTGACAGAAAAGCCTTCAATTGAACAGAACTAAAAGCTTATACTGTAATATAAGATAATTTCTAATCTAAGAAATGTAATGGTTTCATTTGAAAAGACTATTAAAATTATTATTAGTTATCTGAAACTTTATTACATTCCACAAAATGATTGAATATCATTGTAAAAATACTTGAAAACATCAACTATACGTTTTCTGAACTATATAGTAATTAGGTGCATAATTATATAGAAATCTTTCAGGGATAATGTCTAATTAATAGGTATTGTCAAGTTTGTTCGAGCATTGCTAAAAGTTATTAGTAAACTCACAGTTATTTTTATCTAAAAATAGTGTGTGTACGCGTATTTGATCGGTTCGGCGAGGAAAATCTATTAAAACGCATTTTGGGCTCTTCTACATGGAGAACTGTGTCTACCATAAACGCGTTTGAATGCGTTTGGGCACAGATATGATGCGTTTGAACGCGTTTATCACTAGAAATATACCAAAACGCGTTCAGCTATAGAAATGAATGAAACGCGTTTCTATTCAAAATGCATCTAAACGCGTTTCTCAGTTCAAACGCATCAGGACGCGTCTAAACATGTTTTCTTAATCGAAACGCTTCGAAACGCGTTTGATGTGTCGCATAAGCTAAACGCGTTCGTGTTATAAACGCGTCTCCGTATATATCTTATTAGAAACGCGTTCAAACGCGGTCATTGGATGCGTTTGGACGCGGTTCATTAT
>JAJEKB010021389.1:635009-695171 GCA_022393335.1 Macrotrachela quadricornifera | reverse complement strand
TCTAATATATTTCCGTTCTGCATAGATAAACTGTTATATCTGTTCTTCTCTTTTGTAATATTTCTCCAGCAATAGAGACGAATCAAAAATAACTCACTGAAAAAAGTGAACAATATTTATAAGAAAGGTTTTTATAAGACCCGGGTCTTGTAATGCAAATTTCACATTATTTCCACAGGAGGGTCTTGTATTATGGGAGGGTCTTGTATTATGGGGGGGTCTTATATTATGGAGCGGGGTTTAGTTGAATTATATGTCATTCAATAGAGAATCTAATCCTAAACAAAACTATAATATTGACTTAGAGTTAAAATAAAAAGATTATTATAAATACTTCAGCATACTCTTCATTAGACATTTATCAACGATCATATCAAGATAATCTCAAAGGTTAGTGAAAATGTTTTTTTTTAAGATCGATATGACTGTCTCACGAGAAAAACGTTCAAAGTAGTTCATCTTTTTTGGCACCATATTTTGCTTCTAAGTGGCAAACCTATAGACTAGAGAAAGTCTAAAAGAACATGATCCCATACTGCCACTTGGCTGAGATATTCAAATTTTGAGTAAAATTTATATATTTTAGGCAAGTAACACCCTCTTACACTGTTTTTTATCAATAGGTTTGCCATTTATGAACAAAATATCAGGCCAAAAGCGATAGATCATCTCATACAATTTCCTCATCATCGAAAGGTTTACGTCATTCTGAGTTTTTGAGAAAGTAAAACTATTGACCTTAATTAAAAATTATTTTTTTCAAACTAATAGAGTCAATTTACCAGTTAATACGAACTAAATAAAATGTTCGGAGACTGAAACGATGTGCACTCTATTCCTGGTCTATTTAAAAATCTATAGACTAGGTATACGCCAGTCCCAGACAAACTAAGTATCCAGTTAATTGGAGCTGGTGCGCATCTACTATAGGTGATTTTTTCCATGGGACAATCATGTCAGAATACATTCATTGCAGTTCATAATTGAAGAATTTGATATTGATAATTTCTCCATTTATTATTTTTGATTATTTGCATTTATTCATAGTTAATTAGTAAAAATTAAATTCTGTTCTCGTTTAGTCTCCTAAATTAAGTGTGAATTTATCCAATGAATTTTTATCTTTCGTTAATTCATCAAAAATTACTCAAAAGATTAAAAAATAATTTTGATTGCACATTGTAACTAGGAGTGTTGCTTTACCTTTACTTTATAAAATAACTATAAAGATTATCTTTATCTTTATAAAATAAAGATAAAAATAATCTTTATTTGTAAAAATGAAGTTAAAATAAAGAATAAAGAATGATTTTTGTAAATTCTCCTGGCAGTAGTCAGAATCTTAATCTCGAAATTAATTCTGTGCTTTCACATTTCTTGGTAAGTACTGCCCATTTCTCCTCATTGCAGAAGCAAAGCCTTTGAGAACACACATAGATCCTCAACTGCTATTATGAAAGTACTCTTAGGTTCTCAAATACTATATATTGAGAATGCTCTTACGTCATGAAATGGTATGTTTTAGAGTAATCCCAGGTCTTCAACAACTATCCGCTTGACTATAGTCAGAATCTTAATCCAGAAAATCACTGTATGTTGGTCCAGAGAGTAGTAGCTTGATTCTACAGATAAGGGACCTAGTGGGTCGTCTTGATCAACGCTGCTTGTTATGATGGAATTCATTGAAATTAATCACATTGGATTTAAAGAAAAAGTTCTTTTTAAAAACAGCCTGTCAACATGTTGTCATCTTTTAGGTATAAGCTTCTGCATCAATTTTTTGATTGAGAAGAATAGTTCTATGAGATCGCTTTTAATTGATATATATATTCTTTGTATATTAATGATTTATTTATTTTGTTCAAATTAATAGCATGAATCGAGCGGATCCACTACCTTCCTTGACTGTAGATTCAAACTACTCCCCTGCGGATAAAGACACAGAGTTTTTCTTGATTAAGATCCTGACTACAGTGAAGGGGATCGCTGATGACGATCTTCGAATACTCTATAACATAGCTCATGAGGACTAAGAGATGTCAAAATGTACTACCTGCTTATCTAAGTATACTCCCGTACTATAGCATCCGAGGATCTAAAATTAGTTCCATAATCTATCACTTGAGGACTTAAAGATGCTCCCATAACATAGTACATAAGCATTTTAGGATGCTCCTCAAATATAGCACTTGTGAACCCAAGAACACCATCATAATATAGTAGTTGAGGACCCAAGGACACCTCCACAATAGAGTGGTTAAGAACATGGGATACTCCATAATATAGTGCTTGAGCCACTAAAAATATCTGCATAATTTAGCTCTCGAGGATTTAAGGGTAGTCAATAGCCTTTGTTTCTGTAAAAGTGGATCGAACAGCTCCTATGGACAAAGATGCAAGCAGACAGTTAATTTCGGGATTAAATTCGTGCCTACAATCAAGAGAATTAGGATAAATCAGTCTTTATTCTTTATTATAATGAAATACCAAAACAAAGTAACATCCCTATTTGTAACTACATATTACAGTTAATAGGTAAAGATTAATTGATATAGTTTTCTATGTGATTAAGAGTTTACTATTTCTATTAGATTGAAAAATATTTCTTCAATGTTCAGAGGGTATTTATAGAACATGCGATTATCCATAATGGTTCCGAAATCGGAAAATGATAACATAGATAGATTGGGCCCGGCGAGCTGATCCCACACTGGCCTAAAAGATTAAAGTATAAGAAAGGAATTCCCATTAAAATTGATTTTATCAACCTACAATCATCCATAATGACCCATATCTTGTGCCACTAAAAAACCTAATTTGGGTTAAATATATATCCAAAATATTAAGATTATATCTTGTAGTCCAAGAAAAATAGAACAAATGCAACTTTTCATTTTTATGCCATTATAGTTCCATTCTGGGATAATCGAAAATGCATTTGTAACGGCATAAATTTGAAAAATTGCATTTGTTCTATTTTTCTTGAACTGCAGGATATAATCTTAATATTTTGGATATATATTTAACCCGAATTAGCCTTTTCAGCGGAAAAATATATAGGTCATTGTGGCTTATCATATATTTTATAAATACCCATATCCAAGTGTATCGACCCGATCCGTCATATTGCCAATTATTATTCTTATTTTTGAGAATAACATTAGAATTGAACAATTTTTAGAAAAATCTTTTCTAATTTTTTTTAAAAACATTTATTAAATTATTCCAAAAATGAATAATGATATAATTAATAGAATTATTGTATTCAAAGTAAATTTCATTAAATAAAATCTTTCTTATATATATTCTTGTTAACTATTTTATGCTTAATCATCGGTTATTCTTTTATTTTTAATAGAAAAAGTTAAATAGAATAAACTTATTGGATAAGATAATCTATTCACATATACTAATGAGTTATAGTCAATTTATTAGTAAAATATCTTCTGTATACAGACAAATTTTTCATGGCGAGGATTAAAAGTTAAAAGATCAGGGTGATTTTAGGTTGTAGAATGCTCCTAGGAATAGGTCGTGATAGAGCCTCGTTCTTGAATATTTCTTTTATTTTTCAAAAGTTCCCGTTTTGAAAAATTCTTCAAATCATAGACAAAAAAATCACTGATCAAATTGAAAGATGTAAAGTTTTGATTTTAGCAAAGAAAATATTTGATAATTGAACTCTGTGACAATCTATTCCTATCTATCTGCTATACAATGAAAAAAAAATTCTCATTTCCATATAAAAATTCGACTTCGAGTTGTCTCAAGAAAATTGGTTTTTATCCGGGGGAAGGGATGAAAGGTTTAATCCATTCGCGACGATATGGATATTGCTTTTTCATAATTTGTCAAAGGTTTCATTTCTTTATTTGTAGCAACTGTAGTGTTTCAAAACAATTTTTATCAGCGTTTCTCTTATCAATATGAGCTGTGAATATTCCTTTATCAGCAGTAAAAGAAACACCCCCTTTGAGTAAAGTATGACAGAGATATTGAATTTTTTCTACGATAAATGAGCTTTTGGGCTGTCTTATAGTGGAACCTATCGCCTCGAAAGAATTAAGATGCATCTTAATAGATTATTAGACATTCGTAAGCTGACAGAAGATTCTACATATGAGATTTTATCCTTTCAAAAAGCTTTATAAAATCATATATGAGAAAAAACTATATTCCAAATAGTTTCAATTATTCTCTAGAATAATGATATTCCTTAACTTGTAATATTTTTGTGTAAATATGCAATCATCTATTAAGAAATAGTCTCGAATTTATTCAAAATCTTATGTATAAAAAGAATTTTCTATGTATTTTCTGTTATTTTTGTATATTATTAACGCTTTCGCGACGTCGTGGCCCACTGATGGACAATGCTATAGTTTAACGAGAAACGGTGTAGAAAAGCATTTTTTGTTGCTTTTTTCTTAGACAGGAAGTTAAACACGATGTGTCATCTGCTCTGCCCTGGATATGTTTTTTGAGGTTTTTATTCAATAGCATGATATTTCTTATTAGAACAATGAAGATAAAAGAATTAATTACAGACAGAACAACAGATTTTTATTTTTCTCTATTGTCGCATAACTATTTTCTTTTAATTGTGGTTTCTTTCCTTTCTCATAGGAGTCCAGAGTGTCTGCGAAGATTGCACATAGATTCTTCTTTTTCTGCAAGCTTATGATCATCTAGTTCACACTTCGAATTACTTATTGATTGTTGTTTCATACTAAATTTCACCATCTCGAATGATGTACTAACATATAACAATCGTACAAGATTCAGAAAGCTATAGTATGGTCACATTGTTTGTGTTATAATTTTTCTTGTAAACCATGTAGGCGTTAACTATTGATATTATTTAATGGATCCTCTGAAGCATGCATAGTATACTGATTGCTAATCAAATATATTTATACCTTGTTTTTCTTCACTAGAGAATAGTCAATGATGAAAATAAGAAGAATATATTTTCTAATTGCACCTATAGGAGATGTAGATTATAACAGAAAGAATCAAAGATAATAACCCGAAAAGAAAACAAAATTTGATTGACATTTTCTTTCTCTATTTTGTTTCTAGTATAAATACATTTGAGAGAAAGAGAAAAGCAAACTTGAGTAACTATTTAGTTCTATGTAGAACAATATCACTGTGTAATGATACAAACAAAACAAAAAAGAGAAATAAATAGCTGTACAAATTGAAAAATCTAATAAGTCCACTTATCGAAAGTGAATAGACATGAAGATGAATGTGTTAAAGTTATTTGCTATGAAAATTGAATCATCTTCAAAGGGTTAAAGATATTTTTCTTGTAAATGTATATAATAGTAACATCTGGTGCCATTATATGACGCTTTATTTTCTTTTATGATATGCTCTTTATTTTGTATTTTTTCTCTTATATTCATGTGAAAATAATTTTTTTTTCTTCTCTTATAGAATAATAAAATGTCAAGTAATATTTAAAATTTTTCGATTAATGTCATGGTGATAATATTTAATTTAAAGAAGACTGAAAATAAAAAATGATTTTATCATATTTTCCATTTATATTTTCAATAATATTTTTTCTAATATGTCTTTATATATCATCTCTTACTCAAATATTGTCTGAAAAAAATTCACCATATTGGATACCTCCATTACCTGATATAGGTCATCGTTTATTTCCTTATTATGAATATTATAGAATAAATGATCATTATTTAACAACAGCATTTGTTACACTTATTATTCGTTATATATTTCAAATAAATCTAGGTTTAATTATATTTCGTCGATGTCTTTTTCTTCAAGGTATTCTTCTTTTAATAAGAAGTATATCAATAAGTGTAACATCATTAAGTGTTCCATTACCTAATTGTACTACAACAGCTATAGGTTCACCTCCAATTGAAGCATTTTATATTATGTTTTCAATTCATTATACATGTGGTGATATTCTTTTTTCTGGACATGCAGTTACATGTAAGACAATTAATAAAAATTTCTTCAAATTTCTAGCATCCTCTGCTACTTAAGAGGGAATATTTTTAAGTGTGAAACTCAGGTTAATGATTTCTGAAGAAGTGCTCTATGAATTTCTTACGAAAATCCTCAGGAAGTCGACACAAGAAATTGATGACTGTATTCGACTACCGATTCTGACAGGTTTCAAACGGAATCTGCAGATAAATCCAGTCATCGGGTCCGTTTATCGGAAAACCACGGAACCGATCATTCTAGACTTTTTCATCGTTTATTAGAACCTATTGAATGGCTCTAGTCCCAGTCAACCAATACTGAGGGAATGTAACGATGATTGTTTTGGAGGAGTGTCACGTTATTTTTGGTAACAAATAAGAGAAAAAATTTTTGATTCTATGAGCAAAAAAAGAAATCTTTAAAGATTGGAAAGATTTTCCATCCTCGACTAAGATAAATTTCATCTGCACTGAAACACTGATAGAATTGATAAAATTCTAAATGAATAAATAAATTTTAGAAAATTAAGTCTTGTCAGTTCTCTCAAAATTTTTGTTTATCTTAATATATTTTTTCTCAAATAGATCTAAACGAAATATTGAAGAATATATAAGTATCCTAGAGAAAATATTAAGTTCAGTGTATCACCATATATTGAGAAAAGCTCAACAGAATAGTCTAAATTTCTTGCGTTTTATGTATCAACTATTCATTGACTGTTTTCTTTTGTACACACGAATCCATACCAAATATATGAGATCATTATTTTTCAATACTAGACAAGTCCGATCACATGCCGAAATTTGTTCTGCTTCAGTTTTCAGAATTAGAAATATTAAATAAAATAAAATCTTGAAAAAGTCGTAAATTATTTCAGAGAACGCGTACCTGAAAGTACTTTAATATCCAAAAGTTCGTCAGATATATTAGTAGCAGGAGACTTTTTCACGTACTCTTAGCTTAATACATTGACTAGGGTAAAAATTTGCGTCTATTTCCTCGCAGGTTTGATACACATTTTAATTAATCGATGAATCTCTCAACAATATTGTTTTTGAAATATTAATCTATCACAATTTTTTTTCTCTGTTAGTAACATTATGTGCTCTTGCTTGGACAACATATTCAAAAGGAGAAGAATATTATCCAATACGTTGGTTATGGAATCGATTAATAAAGTATAATAATAATAATGAAATAAAGAATAGTAAATCTCGATGGTTTTATCCAAAATTAAATTCATCTGGTGAACCATTATCATTATATATAACAACATTATTTATTTGGATATATACAATAATTGGTTATATATTATTAATTGCAACACGATTTCATTATACAGTTGATGTTTTTCTTGCTTATATTATATCAAAATTAACATGGAAAATATATCATTATTATATAAAAAATTTAGATGACCAACAATATATAATTATAAATAAATTTCTTATTTGGTTTGAAGGATATGAACAAATATCGGATGAAAATTCTATTAGTATACTTATTCAATCATCAAATTTAGATAAAGAACAAAATGAACATAAAGAAAATTTAGGCAATATTATTTATCCAAGTGATTTGACTTTTATTTAACAAATTTTTTATTAATATTAAAGAAAGCAGGATGAATAGACGCATTTTTTCATCACATTTTTTAATTGTTTTTATAAAAATAGAAAAATATATTACAAGATATAGCGTATAAAACCTTGAAAATTTCTATAAGATTGCTTACTTGATAGTTGTATTTTTTTGTTTTCAAAATGAAGAAAATTTTGATCGTACAAAAATGAGACTTGGTTTCCCTGCAGAACGGACTTATCTTTTCTTTATAATTATCCTCTGTAAATTTTCAAGGCTTTTATATTACAACTTGTGATATATTTTTCTATTTTATAAAATGTATTAAATGATCAAAAGTTTGAAATACACAATGTGATGATTTATTATACTCTACTCCATATTTGTCTTTTAAATTTTTTAAAAAATAAAAGATAAATTTTTATTCTAATTTATTTATTTTATTTGGCAAAATCAGGTTTTTTAGAGTATACATACATGGAATCCTTGATCTTGTACAAAAGATAAAAGATACATATTTATGGGACACAAAATAATATAAGCTCAAGTAGGATGAGGAATTTAATCAAAATGTTGACAAGGAAGCATATGATCGCATTTATAAGCTCTTAGTTCTTTAAATGACTTTGTCGTATACATTAAGACACTATAAGGTATATGTAGACGAATAATTAACGTGTCAGGATAATCACAAGTAGCATGGTTCGAAACAATTCATTAGGTCCCGTAATTGTAGAATTACTTCTACAGTTTAGGTTTCTACTTCCAAAATCGTAGTAACTGAGATGATGTACTATATCCTTCCATTTGCTTTAATGTGCATCACTATGATATTTCAATCGATCTTGATTTTCTTCTCCTTCTTTTTCCTCTTCATTAATCTTTGGTTTTCTCTGACACTGTTGATTTGTTATTTACAGATACCTTCTTTGCATTACTCAGATAAATATCCTTTCGTTTTTCTCATTTCCATGGCGCATGGCTTCGTTATTATTTATTTGATGTGAAGAGAAAAAGAGAAGATTAAATAATAAGATGTTTCTTTCCTTAGCTACAGTGACTGTAGAATTGGGTAACATCTACTTGTTTCGTTTCTGTCAAAAAATAATAACAAAAAGGAATTAGCTTTTTCCTGTCCTAAAATTTGATTGGTCACCGTTCGGAAAGAGACAAAATCTCATTGACTGTCTTTGAAGAGGTGCTGAAATCTGATGAGCTGCTTTTGAGCGACTGCTAAAACTTGACTAAATACTATTTTAGCACTGCTAGAATCTGATTGGTTAAATGCGCCTCTGCGCACAGTCAATTTCGCGATTTAAAGCCTGGGTACAGTCAACAGAATAGCACACATTGAACAACCAGGCGGATATCATTTTTCTGTTTTTATTTTAGTTTTATAAGAATTATAGCGACTCAAAGTTGCGATTAATACCTCATCTGGAAGATCTTTTCATGCAATACAAACCCTGCTATTCCATTTTTTCTCAGAGCATTTATCGAATAAACCTATCCAAAAATCCTAAATTTTGACATGTCCATCTGCTATGAGAAAGTTCTCCACTGTGTAGCAGTTAAGAATTCAGAATACCTCCATAGTTTACCACGTCAGGATTTAACCGTACCCCCATAGTATCGCAGTTGAGGATCTAAGGATACCCTCATTGTGTAGTACTTCAGGACCCAACGTACTATCTTAGTATAGGAGTTGAGTTATCTCGTTCTCTGCTATTGATCTGACGAAACCACATTTTGTGCGTGGCGCATTCTAGAACGCTCTTGAAAACCTTATATTCGCGCGAACAACATCATTTTTCATGCGGACAATAGTAGAAAAAGTCTCGACCCAAAAACCTCTTTCCATTAGTGGTACTCTGCCGACAAACACATAAACACACAGTCAATTTCGGGATTAAGACCTTGACTGCAGTTAAGGAAATATTGCAAAGAATATCAATTATGATTTATCTATCAAATTAGTAATTATTTATTTGTTGTACGGAGTGATGCAAAAGTTTTGGTACAAATATCGAGCTAGATTGTGAGCTTTCACAAGATGTTATAAAGCTGATTCTTTTACAATCACATTGCAAAATCTACAGATTAAAAATGGATACTTCAAAATAACATGTGTGAGTTGATTAACGATCAATATTCCAGTTTTAAAAAAGCGTCAAAAATGCCTTGTAATCGATCAAAAAATTAATGCATTCTCTGCGATTTTAGATTCATAAGCATTTGTTCATGAAATATATACTTCGAATTCGAATATAAATGGTCCCTCAACTTCTAATCACTTTGAAAATAAATGCAAAAAAGATCTTTCGTATCCATATATAAGAAAGGAAAAGATTAAGTTTTCGTCATTTATAAATTTTTATAAATTCATAAGTGAAATTAGGCATCCGTGTAAACATAAGATATTTTATTAGTTCTGTGTCGTTTGCTGTATTTATGCAATACATCGAATTTTTGTTTTTATTTGAGCACAGTTGGATAGAGCATCAGCTCTTCTATCAAATCATATAATTTGTTTGTTAGTTTTTCTGGCTCTAGCCCAAAATTTTGATGAATCTCAAACAAGTATGAAAAAAAAATTTTTATGGTTATTGTCATGATTATTAATAGTTTTATTTTTCATATACAGACTGCTTGTATCATGCTTAATAGTATTCACGATAACGCGTGTGCATCGTATATCGAGCAGTTTTTTTTCTTCTCTCTGGATGGCAGTTAAAACCTTCCTTTTTAGTTCATTTCGTTTAAATTAATTTCAAGCCAATGCCACGTAAGAAAATTTCTGACATTGTCGAAGGACGTATTTTGCAACTATTACGTCAAGGATATTCTCAGCCTCGAATTGTGAACATTTTGAAAGTTGATGGTATACCTGTATCTCAACGTACTGTGTCAAATGTCAAACAAAAGATCTGCCGTCAAAGAAATTCTGAATCTAAAATTAAAATTTTTCAAAAAAGTCATCACAAACACCATATACAAACAGATTAGATTTATTAATTAAATTCATTATTTTAATTTCAACTTTTTCTATTTTATATTTAGAATATCGTCATATTCATTTGAGAACGAAAAATAATAATCCAATTTATTCGACTTTATTTATACATGTTGACATTCAACATATTTAAGATATATACGTATAGAATTTCCTCATATTCTTTTGTTTGGTATATTTAACATACTAACATAAGGATGTATTTATTTGTTTTTGTCCATATTACTAATATTTTTTGCAATTTTAAAATCCTACTTGTATGAAATAAATAAATATTACAATTAGTGTCAATAGAATTTTCGAAAAATTTCCAGTCAAAAAATATATTTTACATAGCAAGTTTAATAATAAAAAAGAAAAAAAGTGAGTGTAAGTTTTAAGTCAATGTTTTTTTGGGCTCTTTCTTATAGACAGTTACTATTACAGCCAAGTTCCATCAGAAACGCCTTCCATTTCAAACAACTCACCAGTATAACAAACACGACATAATAAATGATTACTATAATCTATGATCGTTCTTTTGCACCTCAAGCTTCGCTGCATATATACATCTATCAATGTACAATAATAACATTATAAAAAGTTTCAGGTAAGACAGCTCTTACCTCATATGAATATGTTCATTCCACATTTTAGCCCCAAAGTGGTTGCACTGATAAGTTTTTTTTATAAAACAAACGAAATATCGTTATTTTATAGAATTTAACAGTTGCGCCTAAAAAAAACAATATCATGACAACATTACTGGATCTAACAGTACGGTGACCGGCACTCTCTTGTGGAATATTGTTCACAACAGAAACAAAGAACGAAAGGTTTTGCTACCTCGAACAAGTGTTGAAATGCATTACCTCCGGCAAAAACTGCCATCTTCTTCCTTATTTTCTGAATCCTTCACAATTTAAAACCCAAACGAGGATTCGGTAAACATAAATTTAATTAGTGAAGCAAGCTGTTTTATAACTGGAAATTAAAAATTTATTCACGTTTCTTTTTACCTTAATCCAGATAATTTTTCTTGGATAATTTTAGAATTTATTCAGTAGAATAATGTTGACAAATTAGTCAAAGGATGCAATGCTCTCATTATAAATATCCATCGCGACGGTATTCAAAAAAAGAAAATTTTTTTTTTCTCTTTTCTTTTCTTTTCGTTCTCTTGTCAACATGACGCTAACGATGACATCATTTATTACTTTCGCAATTCAATGTTTGCAAGAAAAAAAAGAAAAGAAAAACAAAATCTTTGTTTTTATTATTTAAAAATTACTTTCATAAGACTTTTGTATTAAAAATAATCATTTTATTTGGCAAATTAATTTCAATATGTCCATAATAAACAATGAATCATTAACATGGCTTGATCATTTTCCTACTGAAATTATTTTTTTTATATCTGACTATTTATCTTCAAATGATATTATTTATACATTTTTTAATTTTAATCAACGTTTTAATAATATGATCTTACAAAATTATGAAGATTTAAATTCTTTAGAATTACCAACAACAAATTTCGATTTTTGGAAAAATATTCTTTCAATTATAGGTTCACAAATAGAATCTTTAAATATTACTTCAATTAATTTATCAATTTCATTAAAATATTTTCCAAATTTAAAATCAATAATTATTTATTCACCATTTGATTTCTCACATGAAGAATTAAAATTAATTCTTGAACATAAACAATTTAAACATTTATATTCATTAAAAATAAAACAAAATAAAATTTTTTCAGAATTATTATTTAATAATTGTTTAAATAATCAAGATTATATACTTGAAAAAATATTTAATAATGATAATTTATTAGAATCATTTCATTATCCATTAATAACATCATTATTTGAAGATATTAATATAAAACAATTTAAAATAAATTTTAATTTAAATTCATTAACATTAAATTTAACTCGATTTGATGATATATTCATATTTATTGAATATGTACCAAATATAGAATATTTAAATATTCAATGTCAACCACCTTATTTTTATCGAAATGTAAAAAATAAAATAAAACATAAATTAAAAGAATTTTATTTAACATTAAATGGAGAAAATAATAGACAAATTAATTGGAATCAATTAATTACTGGCATCAGACAATTTTCATTATCATTAATTTGTTTATCACTTAATTTAATTAATATTGAAATAAAAGATATAGATCGATTTCCATTTAATAATATTGAACTTGAATTATTTTTAAAATCAATGTTTGAACTTAAACAATTTTATTTATATGCAAAATTAAATGAATATTCATTTAATATTGATGAAATTCTATCAAAATTTAATGAAGAATTTTGGTTTAATAATAATATTTCATTTGGAATGCATAGAAATTATTTTTATACATTACCATTTCATTTTGATTATCTTCAGGAATTTTATGAAGGTTTTAATGGTGTTAAAACAAATAATCAAGAAATTTTAAATATAAATTCTCGAATATGGTTTAATGTTAAAACAATTGATTTATCTTTACAATCGATTTATGATTTCAATTTTTTAAAAGAACTTAAAATAAAAATGCCAAAATTAAATAAAATTAACTGTGATGGTTATTATAATTCTATTTCAAATGAAAGAAAAATTTTTCATAATGAAAAAATAACATTAGATAATATTACAACTATTCATTTAACACATTATTCAATTGAAGATGATACAGATTTATTAATATCTTTATTACCAAATTTAAAAAATTTATTTTTATCTTCAGGAAAATTACCTTTATTTAAAACTCAATTAGCTGATATATTAAATAAAAATATTGAACAATTATATATTGATATGACAAGTGAACTTGAACAATTAATTGAAATAAATGAAAATTATTTTTGGAATGTTAAATATATTTATTTTCGTTGTCTTTCATCTTATATATCAACACCTAAATGGTATGCTGATATTATTATTAAAATATTAAATAGATCAAAAAATTTAAAAATATTAATTATTTATATACCAGAAATAACAGGAGATAATGCACATTCAGGAAATGAAACAAGATTAAGAGAATTTATGGGATATTTTGATATTTATGAAATTAATGAAAATTTTCGATTAAAATATTTTAAAGGATATTGTTTATTTTCAAGAATTATATCTGATACATAAACTTTCGTATTTATCATTTCATTATATGACAATAGAGCTGATATTAAAACGAACAGAATATATTCAAAATGTTTATTATTAACATGATTTGATCATTTACCTATGAGCATTACTAATTTATGCTAACACCACAAACACCCAACTTTGTAAAAACACATATAGGTTATCTTCACTAACACCCACACCTAGGAGAGTTATGTGCACAAATATTCACTTTGTCCAACTCCTAGAAAAAATAAACCGTCAAGAAAGATCAAAAAATGACCCCCTTCAACACTAACACCCAAAATTTCTCTTATACATTGAAAAAAGGGAGTTTTACGAAACCAAAAAAAGATCTTCCTCTCGATACGCGGGAGATCCTTTTTTGATTTCGGAAAAAGAAGGTTTCTCACGAAACTTCTACTAGGTCCATATCAGCAATGGTTTCTCAGAACATCTTCTAAGCTACATTTATCTAACGAGGAATGATTCTCAACTGGCAAATCGTTTTTGAATTCGGATTCTGTGCATTAGGTAGACCGCAGCGAGTTGTGAAGAACTTCAAAAGAATAAGTGCTGTTAGGCTTTCTATCCAGAGTTATAGGAAATTTACTGAAATTTAAGCCCCTACCATGGTATATACCAATAAATCGAATGAAGGTATTTTGACCTGAGATTTTGCCTACATAAACGTCTATTTATGAGTAGCATGCCCTGAAAATTTCAGCTCAAAAAAATGTTTTCTTCCCGAGATATTGAAGTCCCAAAAATCACTCATATCCCACGAAAAATGGTAGAATTTTCTGTTTTTTGGCACTTTAACACACTCAACGCGATTCAGTTTTCTTTGAAAATTCGATCAAAATATTGATTTGTATCACCACATAATGAGTCATGCTTTATCTTTAAAGGAAAAATCCCTTACATCACTTTCTTATTTTTTTCATCTTATCTGTAGTATACGTAAAATAAGAGAAGGAAATTTTCAAATTTTTCCCCGTTGTTCTGCTCTCTCGATCCTTTTGTTGTACGTATAGAACTATCAAAAATTTTGTAATTATTCGCATGTCGTTCGAAGAATCTGAAACAGAAGAAAGTACTAGCTCACTTAGTGACGTGAGCTCTTTGGATGATGATTTCGTTAGGATGAATCTGAAATCAGGAAATTTTGATGAAGAAACTATTGGTCACGAAGTGGATTCGCAAGATTGGGATGAAATACAATCGGAATCTGATGCAGAATTCATGGAAGATTATGGACTCGTTCAAAAGGTAACTTCTGTATCAGGAGATAATACAATTCTTCCCATCGATTGCTATTGCCGCTTCATCACGGACGAAATTATTGACCTTATGGTTCATGAAACTAATCAATATGCAGAGCAATACTTGCAAACGCATTATATTAACAATATATACCTGGGAAAGCGCTCAAAGACGGAATAAAGATGTACAAGTTAGCGACCACTAACGGGTACACGTGGAGTTATTTGATCTATACTGGTGAGCAAGATCCAATAGCAGTTGTTGAACATGCTGAAAGAGTTGTGATCGATTTATTGGATGGTCTCTCGGAATGTTATTGGACTGTGATAACTGACAACTTTTTTACCAGTATTTCCCATGTAAAACGTTTGCTGGTACACACTACTTACCTTATTGAAACATTGAAAAGCAATCGTTCTGTATCAGGAAAAGAATTTCTTCAGCAAAAGCTGAGGCATGGCGGAGCGTACGGTCTTCAAAATAAAGAAGGTATTAAACTGATCGTGTGGAAGGATAAGAAAGATGTTTTGATGATATCTACAAAGCCGTCGCATTCAGCAGCCATAGTAGACATTGGAAAAACAACTGATCAACTATTCGCATATTATACGTGCCTGAGGCGATCTATAAAATGGCACTGAAAGGTAGCATTTGAATTGATTTTTGGGACGGCTGTAGTGAATAGCTATCTGGTATACAAAGAACACTATTCAACAAGTAATATGACCATCCTGAAATTTCGTGAAAGTCTTGTGAGATCTTTATTGCTTGGCATACCATTTGAGAAGCTCAACCTGGGCCCAAGGCAAAAATCAATAGGTGAAACGAAGCACAAACTTGCTGATCACAAGCTCGAAGAGAAAGAGGGATCTACTCGGAACGTCTGAAGACGCTGTGCTGGTTGCTACGAGAAAGTCAAGCAGCAACAATCAAGAGAAGCGAGCCTGGTAACAACAACGAAAATAAAAATCTTCTGTTCTGAATGTGATAAATTTTTTTGTCTCGATCGTTTTAACGAGAAACATTTCGCTATGCAATAAATGATTCACAAAATAGTGAAGTCAAAGGAGAAAGCAGGTAATATGTAAGCTATTACCTAAGAAAAAGCGAAAAGAAAGTATTTTTCTACTCAGTTTTCTGTCAAAATATAGTGAGACCCACCTGTGTGTCTCATCGCGGTGAATGTGTTAAGTATGATAAAAATGTAATTCGTTAGATATGAAGAAGTGATAGTTATTGGAATTAGCTGAAAGTGATTACAAATGCTCGAGTAAACTCTTTTCTCTCTTATATTAATTTCAACAATATGTATAATTGTTTATAACATAATGCTGAATTTACAAAGACTTATTAATCTTCATAGTATTAAATACAATCTATTGTGAAATGTTCACCAATCTGACATAAAATATTTTAATTCCGGCTAGTAGGAGCTGGATAATCTGAGAATAAATGAATTTTTATTTTACGTTTTTGATGATTTAAGAAATCTAAGGATATTTTTGAACATCGGAAAATGGATATGAATGGATGGGAATAGATTGGAATGGATGGAATGGATCTGAATGTTCGAATAGTTTTTTCCCTCTTGATTACATGTCTTTGTTTATAATTATTCAACTGACTTATTGATGATTTTATGTTTAATTAATATTATTATTTTGTCAACTTTATTATCATATTTTTGGCAATCGTTGTTTTGATCAACAATTTAATAGCAGATGATTTTATTCGACATTTGAAGACATTGAAAAAAAGAAATGTTAACATTGGCCATGATTGAGCATATGGAAGGTGCAAAGAGGGAATATGCTGACACATTACTTGGCTTCTTCGTAATTAATCAAAAGCTCGTCATCAAAATCATCATTTCAACCTGTACTGATATCAGTTCGACTTGCGTTTCTTTCATTAAAGGACCATAGTACTGTCTCGTATCTATTTTTCTCGAAGGAACCTAACAATACTTCCTTTATTTTTCTAATCCCGCTCCCGCCTTTTATCAGAGCACTTTTTCAAGATCTCAGTAGATGTTATTAGTGTGAAATTATTTGATCAAACATATATATTCACGTCAAGTTGAGCTTATATAACGCAGAATAAATAGATCAGCATTGTTCACATAGCCGTTTTTCTCTTGGATTATATTGATACAAGAAGATCTTTTAAAATTTTTCACTCGATGTAACACTTGAAAGTGCTTACATGCGTACAAGAGAAATGGAGACAAATCTTCAGACTGAAGTGCTTAATGTATTAATAAAATCAATAGCTTTCTCGTCACTGTCTCTTTTCTAATCGAACCCAACAATTTTCTGGTGTTATAACACGTTTTTCATTCAAACGCCAATTTGCTTCTAATTTGTCACATTGTACCATTGTATACTCTTTCAATAAACGTATCAATGTTAATTTAATGAGTAACATAGCAAAACGCATGCCAATACACTGACGTGGACCTAAGCCAAATCCCAGGAAAGCGGATTGTGATCGTTGTGTAACATGACGATCAGGATAGAACAGAGCTGGATCAATTGGTCCCCAGAGATCAGAAGAATAATGGAGTGAATAGATATCAGCTTGAACGATATCATCTAGAAAATTAGAGAGGAAGAAGACGAAGCCTCAAGTGACGAATTTTTGGCGCAGCATGGACTGGACTTCTTAGGAAACTGTTCAATGAAAAATAATCGTTTTACCATAAAAAAAACTGCCAGCTTAATCAATTTATCAAGCGGCTGTTAGTCAAAAAGGCAGAAGTACAGGTTTTGAGGGCTTTGAAATATAGAAAAGGCCGATTTTCAAACTTGAAATCACTAACAATCGAAAAATGACGAAAATAAAGTATGTATTTTTGAAGATTTTTCGGCACTTGACGAGCTAAATATTACAAAATTCCAATTTTTTTTAATACCAAGATAAAGGTTGCCTAAAGATGGCGCCACTTTCACCAGTTTTTCGAAGTGATTGTGGTCTTTAAGAAAAGTGTACAGAATTCGAACATATTCATTACCGAAAGAAAAAGTGTAGTGTGAGCCTAGAATTTCCTGAAATTTCATGTTTTTTGTATCAAAACCGATTGAAGTTATGTTATTTATTTAAAATTTTATCATGTAAAGATTTATCACTACTTTAAGGGTACCTCTCACTCCCGTTTCTCGGCTTTCTCAAGAGCGGTTCGACTAAAAATTCTATAACTTTCATGGTAGATAAATCTCAACTAGTAGAGCAAAATTTCTCACAAACTCAGAATTTCTAAACAAGTGACGGATCTAGGATTTTTGAAGAGGAGGGGAACTTTCTCGAAGGGAGGGGCGATTTGGGATAAAAATCACTTTTTTAGGCAAACTTGAGGTACTGAAAATATTTTTTCGTTCGACTTTGTTGGGAAAAAACGAAAAAATTTTCTCGAAGGAGAGAGCGATTGTCCCTTGCTCTCCCTCCTCCCACAATTCCAAATTTCATTTCCCATTGCTGAAATTTATTTTGTGCCACTTTGGATCAAATCGGGATGTATTTTTTTCTTTGAAAAATATTGTCTTCGTTGCTTCAGTGAGTGACAATACTGAAAGCCTCGTCAAAAAACATTTTTTGCTCGATTCAATGTTTGTAAAATCTGCCAAAATTCATCGGACCAATATTTTTTTCAAAAAACTATACACTCCGATTCGATCAAAGTTGTCATAAAAAATTTCATCTAAATAGATCGCAGTGTCTGGGACAAAAAGGCGGAAAACTTCGAGAAAACACGAAACAATGTAGAACGCCATTTTGTCGCCATTTTGGATTTTTTTTAACATATAGTTATCAACTATTTCGCTTGCAGAGCAATTAGAACAATGCATGATTGATCCACACAACGCATTTTGACGATCAAGTAAATATTTTTTGTATAGATCATTTGCTATGTGAAAGAGCTCTGGAACGGGATTTTTGAGATAGAGCTTTTCTTCCCGATTTTGTGGGTCGGGAATTGGGAGCGGGGACCCTTAAAGACAGAGTTGATGTCTATAAAACGTCTACGTCTTTGCAAAAGAAACAGTTTCTAGTTTCCCTGTAGACAGCTATAATGATCTATTTTTTCCGTCACTCTTCTGCTAAAAGTCACAATTTTTTAAATCTCACTCTCTACATACCTTTTTGAATTTGAAATTCTCTTCCACTTTCATCTCTAACCATCGTCTCGTATTCACACTGACGACCAACCGGTTGTACTGCAATCGGGTACATTCGCAACACTTCTCTTAGAAAACGATCCAGATATTCGAATTTTTTTGTAACTACATCATAACTCATCTCTTTTTCATCTCCTTGTGAATCGATTTCCATTTGTAATTTCAACTGTTCCTCTGGATGAGTCGCTAAGATATAAGTAGAATAGGCCATAGTTGACGCTGTGGGTTCGTAGCCGGCGATGAGAAAGGCGGAAACATTTTGTAAGATTTCACCGTGAGATATCAAGTTATCCTTTGAAAAGAAAGAAAAGAGAGGGAAGAAATTATTAAAACTGCTTTGCATCTGAAGCATGATTTTCAAAGCCCTCGAAGTTACTAGACTCAAAAACATGACATGTTACCTTCTTTGCAGCTTTCAATAATAAATGCACTAAATCAGTTCTTCCATCATCGTTACTATTTTCTACTGCTCGATCAACAATTTCTCTAACTTTTTCTCTGATCCAATATCTTGGAAATTCACCAAATTGAAGAAATTTCTGTTTTCCATTCAGAAAACGTTTTAAATCATCTTGTAATTTGTACACTTTTTCAATCAGTTGCGAGGGAAACGATTTTGAGCCAAGTAAACAGGTGAATTTTACCCATAAAGATTGTGTAATATCAATTGCAAACATTTCTTCAACTTTTCGATAATATTCTTCGGAAGGTGACTGTAATCCATAGCAACAGGAACAGATAATATCAAATGTAAGACGTTTGTAGAAAGCATAAATATTGAAATCATGATTGGCTGCAGGAAGTTTGAAAAGGAAATGAGTAACACATGAATTCATGTGGAGAAATAGGTCCTACAAAAATAGAAGACAGATAAATATCTAGGCTAACAAACAGCTTCTGATACGGTTTCTCAAGTCAAGAGGAAGGACTAGCTGATTTTCATCTAGTAAAAGCCGTTCAACCTTTGACTAGCAAACTTATTTTTGTGCTTTTCTTAGGTTACTGTTATTCCATTTAATTTCTATGATCAAAGAAAATTATGGCTGCTCAGTTTCACTTTCAATTTTTTGTATATAGATTCAGGGATTCAATATAAGCCCGCCCTGAAAGTCTGACTTATAAGGCACGATAGAAGCCTTCAGAAAAGTAACTGAAAAGAAAAAGTTGCCCACTATAGAAGTCCACTCTAAGTCTTCCAAGTTTCTAGACTAGAGATATCAAGAGGTCACTTTTTTTCAGCCTGGCCAGACCAACAGCTTCTGCCATTAAAAGCAGCTGCACAACATATTTAATGAGTTTGTTTAAATCTCTTTCAAGTGCCTTGATTAATTATTCAGTTTTCTCGTACTAAGATGAAAATATGACAATAACGTCTGTGAAATGATTGAACGGGAACTTGCATAACATACGTATATCTTATGTAGAAAAAACGTTTAGTTCCTAGGCTTTCCTATTTATAATGATACTTTTTAACAACTGATCAGTAAATATTTAATGAGAAACAGAGAAACCCTAGTCCACGCACTGGCATGTCAGTACTGGTCCAGTACTGCATACAGTAATGTCTAGAGTACTGAACACTTTGGCGTCAGTATCACGGTACTGGTACAGTATCTATTTTTTACCAGCATTACAATGGAGTAGTATCGCTTATATTTGATTTTATGTCAAACTAATGCAAGGCCCATAATCAGAGGGGTAGCCGAGTAGCTAGGTACCAACTTGAGTAGAAAATACCTGAGAAAACGCAAAATTTAAGAATGAAATTCGCGTGATGAAAATAGATTTTTCATTACTATAATCACCCCTGCACCCACTTAGGAAAACTCTGACTATCTATTTTGCGAATACCATGTTTCTGATTGAATTTGGACTGTTTTTTGAAAAAAACTGATCCAGTACTGAACAATCAGTGCATGGACTAGGGAAACATGTGAAGAGAAAATACAAATACTAACAAAACAATAGAAATCAAAATCACTCACTTCTTGCTATCAAATTTTCAACGACACAAACCAATAGCATCTATTGAAAACTATTTCTAACGTATCATAAATATCTGAAATGTTGGGCAGAAACAGCTGGTATTATGAAATGTCATCTCCCGGTTGAAATCGAATAACGTAAATAAATTGACTAGATATATTCCAGGCCGAAAACTTTAGCCTGGTCTGGAGCAGCTCAGGCTGATTTTTAAAAGTTTACCTGGCCTGGTAGTTTAGTCTGGCGATCTGCAGGTGCCTGTCAGGTGAACAGGCCAGGCTGTCATCGCGGTTCTGGACACATTAGAAGTTCATCGTCCTAGAGTTTGCTTACATCTTTGCCCTTCCTTGCTCTGAAATTAACTCTAGCAGCTATGAGCTCACCTTTAATTTCATTGTTGAAAATATTGTATTCATTATTTTTCTCTGCTGTTTCCACTTCTCGCCTTTTGCATTCAACAGACTTGGATACTTTTCATTTGGATTAAGGAAAATTGCAATTGGTTTACGTGACGAAAAGAGTGAATATTGTTTAATAAATACATTTTCTAAAAATTTCACATCACTGACAACCCAAACACGTTGACGAGCACCTTCGTAGAGACCGTAGATTGACCCATATTTTTTGGTCCAAAGTTGAAGTTGACGACTGATACTTTGACAGTTCCATAGTTGCCGCAGATTACCGAAGAAGAATGAAGGATGAGGACCAGGAGTTGAGCGAGAGGAAAAGTAACGAAATGAACGAATTTGATGATACAAAATTAGAAGAATAGCGAGTAAAAACAGTGTAAGATACATTTCTTGTGTGCACAAACGATAGAAAATATAAGTAAAACAAAAGAAAGATAGAAGAAAAACGTGTAAGTGATTAGAATACAACACGACAAATAAAATAACAAATTTTATCTTATAAGGTATTGACACAAGCAAGTAATGTCACATTACTTGCCTTTTATGTAGAAAAAGGCTTCACCTGCGTTTCAAGGACGTTAGCGCTATATGCATGCGGTTCTGTCCATCTTTGTTGTGAACGATCACATGTTTTGAAAGGCAGTTTCAGTATATTACTGCTTTGACACATCCCTATCGTTCCATCAGAAGCTTAATAAAGTTGAGAAACCATTGTTTTTTTCCGATGAGTGACATTATATTCTAAGATTTTTTGAACAGCTAAGTAAAAAGTAGGTTATAAAAACTTTCATCTTAAAACACATTTCTTATAAGAGACGATCCGCCATAGGATCACTAATGGTTGCCGGGGAAACATTTTTGATTTTCGATTTAAATATCTACAACGAAATGTTTGGTGAAATCATACTCAAATCCCAAATATTAGATCGTCTGGTTTAGTCTGTGCAAAATAGGAGATGACACAAGGATTTGGGACTTATGTTAGACCCTAACAATGGGTATGGGCAGTATTTTGACACTATCTCTGGAACAGTTTGACCATTCGAGCTGGACCACATCTCAAAAGGTAGAGGCCTCCCTAGCCTACAAAAGCACCCTATTCGATCGATACACATATTCTGTGTAGAATATGCATAGATCAGATACTGTAAAATATGCAAAAAGCATATATCCAAAAAAGCAGTATTTTAACAATATCTCGGACAAAGCAAGAGGTACTAGAATGATTTCTTTACCAAACATAGATCTTATCAAGACACATCTTCTAACATATAAATGTTGAGGAAAAAATCTCGAGGGTCAAGTTAGCATGAACCACACTGCGGACCGGTCCATCCAATAAAAATCAGTCTTTTCAGCTGAAGTCATCCAACTTTAGTCAAAATCAAAAACTGACAATAAGATACGTGTTCAGCATGAAAACTGAGTCAATTAGGGTATATTAGAATTTTTAGAGGGTCTTATAGGTCACTTGACCAGACATGTCTCTGGTGGCACTGTTGGGTCATTAAGCTGCCTCAATATTTCGCCATTGTGTATCAATAAGATGCATATTTTATCAATATATGTACACGCGTTTGTAGAACTTCTTGTGTGGATATTGGTTTTAGCAAATGGGGAAACAGCAGAACTGGAAAACAATAAAAGACACAGAGTACCGCGATCTTTGATACACTGGTTTGACACAATAGATATGAGACAAATCTCGGGCTCGAGCGCATAACCTACCAAAGAGTCAGTCCAGTTTAAAACGCTTCTCTGTATAAAATCTTGAGGGTGTGAGGGTGAGGGTGAGGGTGAGTCAAAGCACACCGTGATCGCGATTTCGACCTTGCTTAAGGGTCTCATCAGACTTTTTGTTTATTTATGTTTCTCATTTCTTTAGTGTATTTTAATTTTTTTATTTTCTTTTATATTTATGAATGCATTAGGAAAAATGCATGCATTCCTAGTGTTTCACATATTCCTGTTTTATTATTATTTTTTATGTTGTAGAAGTTTATGGGTTAGATTAGAGAGAGACTGTTACTCTATTATATGTGCACTACTTTTTCGCCTTGCATAAGTTAATATATCTGATCTCGTGATGAGATGCCTGATAATTTTAAGTTCGATGAAATTCCTACCAAGAATCTATCTTATTTTCCTGATTGTAGAAGTACGAGACGCAACATTCTGTAATCATAAATTATTCTTGGAATATGAACTAAAATGATTTACAAAGAAATCGATCCAAATATAATTACAATCCAAAAATTTAACTTAATTTTCACATGAAAATTTCATCTTATCATTTTCCGTTTCAGTGCACCCAAAAAATTCATCATTATTCACATTTAATCACAAATTATATTTATTTGTTGTGTTTCCGGGAGCGTCTCATTTCAGATACTTTATTTATTTTTCGTTAGAGACATCTTGAAACAACAATAAATACCAATTTACTTTTTTTTTAAACAAATAAACATGAGAGCAAAACAACAGAATAGACAGTCCTTCCTCTTTTTGGTCGGACGTACAGCTGTTTGCAAAAAAAACTTGGAAACATTGTTTCACATATATCATCTTCTATACAAGTGCTCTTCGAATTGTTTTATATACTGCTAGATAGCCCGCAACGAGTACTATACAACAGTATAAATTCATATTTTATTTATTTACTTCTAAAAGTATCGAAAAGGAAAGAAATCACACTTCTATATATACAACGTGTGGTATATACATCGAGGATTTAGCTATCAAAAAATGACTTTTGTACTTACTGATAATGGTAGAGAAAAAGATGTTACGAAAAAAAAAATTTTTTTGAAGTTTTTTTGCAAACATCTGTATAACTCGGATAAAAACATTCGGGACCTACATGATAAAAACATGATATTTTGATACCTTCTATAACATAGAAAATCACGAATTTACTCTCGATCGCACACGACTAGAATACGTGGTATAGGTCTGATTCCAACGGCAACCGACTTTAGTATCGACGATACTAGAAATGCATTTTCGGGTTAGGGCCATTTTCATCACTTAACGACCCCCGTCCTTTATAAAAAAAAGTATCGATGTGATTTGGCCTCAGTTTTCTACATGGCTGGTTTTTGAGCAACATATAGAATACTATCATGGTTTACTTCATAATCAAAGAAACGAAGTTAAAGCCAACTAATCATACTCATCTTTGAACAGTTTTTCAGAGACTCAGTTATTGAAAATCATTCAAGCTGGATTACGTAATCGATAGTTATAATAGTTTGGTAAAGAGTAATAACAACGGAAATCTATTCAGCACCTATATTTTGTTTACTTGGAAAAGTTATTCAGGAATGAATTAAAAAGCTGGAGTCCTGTGTTTGATATGACAACGAATAAGTAGCTCAAATATATTACGTAAAGAGATGGATGAAATTGTTTCCCAGACTAGAAGTACCGAAATTCCGAGAACTTTTGAATCATCCAATGTAGAATTAACCGTGATGCAAAATATATACACAAACAGACTGCTTTTTGGTTATAAACAAGCAAAAAATATAAATCTTTTAACGACCGAGCGTTTCGAGCGAAACAAATCAACAAAAAGAATGAGTGAATGTCTTGTTTTTTTATAAGCCTTTGTTCAATTTTATTTTTAAATAAAACGCACGTTGTTTGATTTATATTTCTGCAGAAATGCATGTGCTACGTACAAATAAGAGAAGAATGATGTAAACTCATCTCGAATCCGAGGTAACGTCTATCTTAACCGGTATTATAAGCGACAGAAAACTTAAGGTACAGCAAACCTAAATTTCTATGTTACATTGTCGAAGATATGGCGAGGATGCCACAGAACTCCATAGGATTGGGATTCGCTATTTCCCGCTTGACTTTACACCAGTAATGTGTCTGTTTTTACTGACGTCCTTGTTTTGTCAATATTCGAACGAATAAAAAGAAAGAAGATATAATGAAATTTTTTTCAGTAAAAATTACGATTTCCTATAAAAACGTCGAACGAAAAAAATCGAAAAAAGCTGTCGATCATGTAATATGTCGAAACTTCTGAGATGTCGTTATTGACCAATATTGATTTTCTTTCCTATTATATTTCTCGTGTTTTTTTCGTATTTTCTTGTATAGTTTCGTTGATTAGCTAATGTTTTTCGTCCAATAAATCGTTGCATGAGTGAACATTCTAGAATATCGAATAGACACAGAATAACAAGAAAACAAAGAAACAAAGACAAGTCTAGTTATTGTCGTATGATCGTATATATGTTTCGCTCGCCTTTAGACATTCTAATATATTTCTTCCTTTTTATTTACAAATTTTTCGGTTATGGAATGTCCAGCAACATAAGCTCCATACCATTTATTTACTCCAACAAAGGTGGTTCTCAACTGGTTCATGATGGTTTCGTATTCAAATTGAATAAGAAGACATTAACAAAAATCTATTGGAAATGTACAGTGAGAAACTGTGCGGCACATATTCATACGGATGCCAGCAATAATTTTCCAAACACAACTGGTGAAAATAATTATTTGCTTGAACTGGAGAATTTGGAGGTGAAACAATTTCGAACACTTCTCAAGAAACGTGTGCTAAACAGAGCAGTACCAATACAGAAAATATATGACGAAGAAATTGTCAAAGCAAATTTTTCACCAGAAATTCTAGCATCAATTCCACTCGCTCACCACATACGTATGACTATAATCGTTCAGTTTTCGAATATATCTTTTTTTTCTTTAGAACCAGGTTTGAACCCAGGCACGAAGAAAATTAACACCAATATTACCAACATTAGATTCATTCGATATTCCTGATGGATATCAAACCACAGCCTCTGGTGAAACTTTCTTGATTTGCGACAAATTGGTTTTTGCTAGTCCAAAACAATTACAATAGTTATTCGACAGTTCTGTTATTTTTCTTGATGGAAAGTTTCGAGCAACACTACCGTTTTTCGATCAAATTTTTACGATTCATGGTTTGAAATTTGATTGTGGTACGATATGCATCCTGTTTCGTAAACAATTACCTGTATTCCATGTCTTTCAGCCTTTCCATGTGTATTTGCCTTACTACCTGATCGAAAAAAATCGACATACCAACAATTATTTAAAGAATTAAATAGTGTTGCTGTATCTATGGATTGAACATGGCAGCCTGAGCAGATTATGTCTGGTTTTGAAACCAGCTTGATACCAGAAATATCAGACGCAGTAAAAAATTTCAATCACTTTATAAGACATATCTATTTTTCGTTTTAGTGTCCTAAAAGTGCCCACAAAGGGTGTCATTTTCATTTTAATCAATGCCTGTATCGATGTATCCAAACGCTTGGTGTAGCCACGGCTTATTCACATGATGAGTTAGTTCGGCACTGTTGCCGTAAATTGATGACATTACCATCTTTACCAATTCAAGAAGTTGAAACTTCTTTTTATAATTTACATGCAATAGCAGATGCAACAGTAAAGAAACAACTTCGCGAGTTATTCTTATATTTTGATGATTATTGGATGAATAATATACCAATCGAAATATGGAATGTTCATGATTATCAACATCGAACTAACAATATATGTAAAGGGATATACATTCCATTTTTTACAACATTATATGAAAATGTCGACATTGAGGATTTCATAAAAGGCTGAACCGACGAATTGAACGAGCATATGCAAATATATGATCATTCATCAGAGGCATTGTTAGTGAAGAAAGCCGATTTCAACACTTATACGTGCAAATCAGTACAGGTGCTAAATGTCGACCAATTTCAAGTTCTACTAATGGTATTCAAAAACGTATCGATACTCTTATGGCACGTTACAACAACAACAATATCAACGTCGAGCAATTGTTGGATAACTTATCGTTGCTCATTGGGAAAAAAACATGAATTTTATATTAATAACGCACATCTGGACCTATTGAATAATTCATTTTTTTCATAGCTATTTGTCGTTATCAAGAAACGTATTCTTCCTTTTTTTCTTTCGATTTTTTTCATTCGACGTTCTTTTTCAACTTTTTCCTTCAACGCTTTTTCTTTGAGCGTTTTCAACACATACCAAAATTACGATGCTTACGGCTTCACATTACCTTCATTATATTTACATCATTAGTAAGAGCAATAAAGCGGAACATATAAATATCATACCACGTTATAGACAGAATAGAACACAGGAGAGTAGTGATGTCCACAGTCGTCTTAGTTGGTACGTTTGATACGAAAGGAGCTGAATTTACATTTGTTCGTGATCAAATACTGTCTTTAAATCTGGTGGCCAAAGTTTTACTTATCGATGTAGGTATTCGATCGACACAAGATACGTTGCCACGCGCCGACATTGATTCTACGAAAGTGGTTATCGCGGCCGGCAGCGAGTATGAGAAACTTAAAAGTCTATCTAGAAGTGAAGCCTTGGAGATTATGTCACTTGGTCTGGAACATATATTGTTCGATCTATATGCGAAAGGAACTTTACATGGAATCTTGGGCATGGGTGGTAGTTGTGGTTCAGCACTACTTTCAATTCCCTTTCAAAAGCTTCCAATCGGTTTGCCGAAGCTACTTGTATCGACAGTAGTGACAACTGGAAGTGCACGTACTTATATCGGTTGTACCGATATGACTATCATGTATTCTGTGGCTGATTTTTCTGGTAAAATCAATCGCATCAACCGACAAATTATAAGCAACGCAGCTGCTGCCATTGCGGCAATGACTGCTGGCTATGCTGCTAATCAGACGCAGAACTTTGCATCTACTTATATTTCAACAACAATTCAACGAACCAAACCATTAGTTGCCATCAGTGTGTTTGGTCTAACTCAACAATGTGCGATGGCAGCTGAGGCTCAACTTGATAAACTTGGCTATGAGACTGTCAGTTTTCATTGTGGTAGTAGGTATTTTTATAATTTAAAGCACATCGAATCAATTCCTAACCTGACTGCCTCTAGTTAAAAGTAAGAGTCAATTATAACTTGATTATTTTAAGAACATCAGTATGACTACCTGAGATATGTATACTCTCCAAAAGAGTCATACTGAACCTTTCAAGGTTGTAGATTTCGGAACCATTTTTAGAATCCTTCAAGGTACTACCATAATCTGATTCTATCTCGAACATTTAATTTCCTCTTCCAAAAATGCTTCTAACCTGGCAAAAATCAATATATTCAACCCATTTAATCTAATACTGCAAATTAATTCTTTTATTTAACTCCTTACGTTATATTTATTACCCTAAATCTATACTTAACCCTTTATTTCTATGTATAACCTCTTATATCTACACTTAACGTCTTAATTCTATTTCTAACCTCTTATTTCTATAAAAAGCTGTTAACGTAACCCCTGTGGGATTAAAATGTGAAACATAGTTGAGCTGCTTAACTACCTTGTAAATGAGAACATACTATGGTATCTGTGAGGTTTCCTTAGTAAGGTCTATGATGTTGTCATGTTCAAGTGGGTCATAGGCTGTAATGCTAGATATTATGTCGGTCACGGTCTGTCGGAGGGGAAGGGATGGGTTCAAATTTTTACCCTATATACTTCAACACCCTTTTTTTAGGAATGCAACGATGATGATAATCGTATAAATCAGCAACCGTTCTACTGGAAATCGGTCTCAACCGAAAATCGATACGACCCGGAAATCATATCTCAGAAGTTGATCTTCATCGGTAAAAATACTAAAATTACCTTTTTCACCGATGAAATCCTTAAAAACCACCAAAAACCCATAGAATCATCGATATTTACCGAAAGACTTCTAATTTTATCGTTTTCACTAATAGAACCAAAAATTCACTAGAAAACTTATAAAATCATTGTTTTCACATATGAAACCCAAATTTCATCATGATTCGTTAGCAGCGGCAAATTTAAGGGTCCTGTACACTTGCTGTTCGGAACACTGTTTTTCTAGCAAAACCGAATGGAAAAAAGAGTTTACACTATCTCAGATGGCCCTTAAAAAAGTGTTTTTTACTAAAAATTGTTCTCCCCTTAAAAAATCCTAGATCCGCCACTATTCGTTTGTAAACACCTATATTCTTCGAAGAAATCTTAAAACCACTGATATTGATCATTAAACACTCTTATTAGCGAGTTTTAATTGGAGTAAACAATGATTGTAGTCCATTTGATACTTTTCCGAAAGTTTTCTTACCGAAAATGAAAGATCTCCGAAACGAAGATCGTTGACATAGATGATTAAACGATATTCAACAATTTTTATCTTCAATAATATTTATTTCTCTCTTAGCTTGGATAATTTCACTTTTCAGCAGCCTCGCTTTCGTTGATGAGTCGTAGTCTTATAGAGAAGGTCAGAGAATACATCAATAAATCAGATTTCTATGAATATCGTTATGAAAACTTCTATATGTGGATTCATTACTATTTATAATTACTAGATGCAAGTGAATATCGGTAGATTTCGAATTCTATCGGTGAATATCAAACTTTACCGGTTAAAACGGTAATTTTAGAAGTCTTCTGGCGGCTTTAATACTTTTCCGAAGCTTTTATGAGTTTCATCGATGACATTAGTGACTTCAGAGATTTTTCGGTGACGTTAGAGATTTTTTGATGGTTTCACGAGTGAAAAGGATGCTTTTAGGGCTTTTACTGGTGAATATCGGCATCTAAAACACTATTTTCGGTGGAACGGTTACCGATTCGTACGAGCAACCGATGACTGATCGTCACCGTTGCATTCCTACTCCTTTTAGATCGTGTTTCACAAAATACGAATTTAGATATAGAAATAAGAGGTTAAGGATATAAACAGGAGATTAAGAAGAAAATTAAGGGATTAGATTTAGAAATAAGTGGTCTAGGATAGAATGAAGGGGTTAAGCATGGTACATAGACAGTTGAGCGTTCGACGATTGAGGTCCCGACAATAGAGTCTCCAAACTTTGAGCCTCAACAGAGCATGAACACAAAAACCTATCCTATTTAAAAATTTGATAACAAAATCCAGCGAATAAATCATTACTTTCCTTAAATTACAGAGCAATGTTCGATGACGAAATAGTGACGGAGTAACTAATCCACTATGTCACAGATCATACCATCACCCTCATTCTAAGGGTAGCTGGAAGTTCGCCAATAGGAATTTCGCAAACCGAACTTTCGCCACTGGCAAACGTCCACTGGTCTTTCGCCAGTACACATACTGTATTTTCGCCAATTGGCGAAATTCCAATAACCGTTCGCCAATATTGGCGAGAGTCCATCGAACTGTCATGTAATTGAATGTTAAATTGATATTGAGTTAAAAGATTACCATCTATTCGTAAAATAGATAACATTCGTTTGTGTCATCATCACAAACTTTATTCGAAGTTTTAGATTTTGTAGGATGAAAAATAGAAAACGGATACGAATTTGTTAGTATAAATTACAATATGTTTCATATATAATTGGGATAATCTCTCGTGAGAAATCCAACTAATATATATTAGGATTGAGATATTTTCAGATATTTATCATTCAATGCTTGTCACAATCCGTGCAGCAGCACGCAAAACTAAACAAGTTAAGAAACTCCTAAATTTATTAGAATCAAAGAAAATATCATTAAGGGTACCCCCCCCTCTTTTTTCATGATTTTTAGATCTCAAGAACGGCAAGTCCGATCGAGCTGAAATTTTTACCACAAACAGAGGACCTAAATTGATGAGACACGTGTTCGAGGAAAAAATTTTCAAAAGGGGTCTTCTTGGATTTTTTCGAAAATTAATGGTTTTCCATAGGGTCTCATTGTGCCACCGGTTTTCCCCATCAAACTTCGTCCGATTGAGCTGAAATTTTTTTTGAGATCACCTACACCTGTATCTCAGAGGTAATTTTCAGCGTTTTTCAAAAACTCGCTTACTTTTTTTTTTATAACAAAAATACGAAAACGATTTCGAAAAAACCGAGAAGTCGATCTCGAAAATCCCATAAACTCGAACGAAATGGTCGAAAACGAAAACGGCCGATTTTACCTCTGGAGGATATATCCAAGTATCTCTGGTAAAAATTTCAGCTCGATCGGACAAAGTTAAGGTAGGGTTGATGGTGGCACAATCAAACTCTGTGGATGAAAAACTAGTTTTGAGAAAACTAAAAAATAAGTTTGGGAACACTCTGATTTTTTTTTCAACATTTTTATAAACAACTTTTCATGTAGAATCCACTGAGCACACTAAAAACTTTTTTTGAAAAAATTTTTTTTTGGTCATGGCTTTGCGTGGACACCCGATAGCAATTGAATGGCAGGACCAATCGAGATCATTTAAACGACAATCGAGTTACCAACACATGGTCTCTCTACAGCACATATAAACAAAAAAAAATTTTCCAAAAAGTTCGACAAAAAAAAAGAGGGGGGGGGGTACCCTTAATTGATATATTAATGTATCTTGCATATCTTGTTGGTGAACCAGTTGATCGAGGAAAAAAGGAAAGAAAAACAAAAATAATATTTCAAAATCTGATTCATCATCACCATCAAGTTTAACATCAGATCAAGATTGAATTTTTCTTCTTATATTTCTTATTTATCTTATTCTAGCCTTTCTTTATATTATTTATATTCATTCTTTTTTATTCCCACGTCATTTCACATGATGTTTTCTGTTGTTTTCTTGTTAACTTAGCATATTTTTAAAACTTCATTTTGTCATATTTAAATACATTCTAATTCACACACTTGAGTACATGTAATAATGTCATTCAACTTTCACTAATATTGGCGAATGTCACATGGACTTTCGCCAATATTGGTGAAAGTTCACGTGACTTTCGCCAAATAATTGACGAAGACACATGGATATTCGTCAATTGTCTCTCTGGACATTCGCCAATTGGCGAAAGTTCACTGGATTTTCGCCAATATACCCACCTAACTTTCGCCAGTAATTGGCGAAAGTCTTATTGGCGAAGAGCGGGAATCCCCATTCTAATCCTCAAACAAAACACTTCGCTTTCGGTCTCAATCTAATCCCCATTTTCACACGTCCTCACTCTCATCCTTCACCCTCATCCTCACCCTCAACAATTTCCCTACGATCTGGCACAACTAATGATTTAGTCTCTAGGTTTTTGTTATGAAATTTTTAAATATCATAGGTTTTTGCGTTGATGATCTATTGAAGTTCAAATGTTGAGGCCTTAACTGTCAAAGGCTCAACTGTTGTATCACCGGTGAAGTATATATATACCGAATTAAGGATGGATTTGATTGATAAGATATAGGAAGAAGCGTTAAGCACATAAGTTTAACCCTTATTCATATATATAACTCCTTAATTTTATATTCGACCTCCTTATTTCTCTCCTTAACGTCTTATTCTATATCTACCTTCTTACTTTTCTGTAGATGCCTTAGATCTATATCTAATTCCTTATATCTAACATAACCCGTGTTGCTATATTTAATACATTATGTCTATCACTAACTCATGGTGTCTGCATTTGATCCTTTATTTATATACCTAACTCGTTTTTACTTATCTAACCCTTTGTTTCTATATTAATCCTTGTATGTATATTTTAATCCTTATGTCTACATGAAACATCGTGAATCTCTATCTGACGACAATATCTTAAAGAGGGACACTGCAAAACTCTTTCTACTGACAAGTCTCGAGGGATTTTTATATGAAACCTATGAGATTACGACAATTTTAGGGTGAGGGTGAGGGTGAGGGCGTTTGTACCATAATTTAAGCGTATAGTAAAGTTTTTCAATTCTGCAGGTTTAGTGCAACTTATGATTCAATTCTAAATTCAGTATTATAAAAAGATAAACATACATCTAATGACAGTGATTGATAAACATGGTTATTGTAGAAATCAGTGATCCAATAAAACATTATTTCAGATATTGCCAATAAGTGAGTTAATGGGAAAAGTTCCAAGCGACTTTTGCTAGAATCATCTTGGTAAAAGAAGTTCTTTATAAGAAAACGATAGTGTGAGATGGAACTTTTTAAATTCTCTGGTACCATTCTTTATCTGCTATGGTTCTTAAGATTATTTAGAACCTTTCGATGATTCATTAATAAACGAACAAAACCTAAAAAGGCTCAAAATCTTGGCCAAAACCCTCAATGATTCCTTATGACACATCTCTTTGGAGAGCAGGTCTTGATGCAGCTCAGAGTTTGAAAATTCTAGTCCTGATAGGCTCTCTTACCATACCGCTAAATTGTACGACAAAGAAAAACGGAAATTCAAGACAAGAAAAGCGTATACGGCCTCTTTTTAGCTCAAATATGTAGTCTATTGGAAGACAATCTCAGAATGTACGAGAAATATTTAGATTTCTTTGAATGATCATCAATCATTCGAAACAACATATGAGTAAAGCTTGATACTACGACTTTTGAATCAAGCACATCGCAATGCTGAAGACATTTTCTTAGATGTATTTCTTTGTGATCAGACTTTTCAGTAGAAACATGCAGAGAACTCCGAAACCCGACTTCGACTTCGACTCCGACGGAATCGGAGTCGGAGTCGGGTTTACTGAAAAAATTTTTCGGAGTCGAATCGGAGTCGAAGTTATAGTCACGCCTGCTAAAATTTTACTTTTTCATAAATCAACGATTTTTTTTTCAGATTATTAAACAAAAAGAACATAAGACAACGTTTGTTATATAGATTATTAGCTAATTTTTAATGATTTTTGGTTCTCATTCATTCATTTATTTGTTTATCCTTTTGTGCATGTTCAAAATTAAGCACAGACATATATTAGAGATCGCTCATATTTATTAAAAAAATTTCGAAGTTAAAATCGGAGTAAAAAAACTTGACTCCGCAGGTCTCTACTTTTCAGTACCCACCTTATTTCCATCCTATTTCAATCTATAACAATTCAATTATCATAAATGGATCTTCCGACATAAACACAGCGCTACAAATAAAGCTTTGCAAAATTCATTTATCGTACGATTAATTGTGTAGTCTAGTTATAATTTTAACTTTAATATGGATAATATGGCAATATTATTCTATCGAATTTGACAGTATATCTATAGAATTATGTTGTTTCAGTAATAGCAGTCTTGTCACAGAAACGAATCATTATTCTCTTGTTATTACTCAATCAATCTTAACTGACAGAAAATTAGACTGATGCGATAAAAAGATCACTATTACCGTCAATACCGATTATTTAATCTAGAAAAAATAGTGTTTAAATCTTACTAGATCGGCTTCTCATTTCTAAAATCAAACTATTTCAACAAGATCTATCGATTAGGATAACTTTCACGGATTTCAGGCTAGAATAGATAGAGAATATTTTTAAGAGGAGTTCTTGAAGTTATTATGATTTCTATAGTAGGTAATGGGTTGATTAGATCAATTATTACAATCAATGTCGCTCTAACTGTTGTGATAGAGATTATTTATTGTTCGATCAATAGTAGGATACATACGCTTCACTACATGTATACTTTCTTATTTAGGCACAGGCGGAGAATCAATGGAGAAATTAATCGCATCGGGCGTGGTAGACGGTGTTTTGGATATTACTACGGTAGAAATATGTGGAAATATGGTACCTGCTGGTGTTTTAGATGCAGGACCGCATCGATTAGAAGCAGCTGGACGTCTCGGTATTCCACAAGTGGTTTCATTGGGAGGACTCGACGTATTGGCTTTAGGACCATTGTCAGCCATGCCAGTCGAGTATCGCACACGTGCTGTATATCAGCATAATACTCACAATGCTGGTGTGCGTACCTCCAACGAAGAATGTACACGCATGGGTGAACTCATCGCTACTAAATTAAATAATAGTCGAGGGCCCGTAACTCTGTTTGTACCTCATGGAGGACTCTCAATATTATCAACCGCTGGTCATGTGTTTGAAGATAAAGCCGCTGATGAGTGTCTATTCAAATCTTTACGTTCTCACATAGACTCTAAGGTTGTATGCCTCATTGAACGAGATGAAGACATAAATGATCCTTCATTTGGACAAGCACTCGCCGATGCTCTTCATGAGCAATTGAAACATAAATTAACTACAGTCGATATAGATAACAATTAACGATTGAACTACCGAACAAGAACTATAAAAAAATTGCTAATTTCTATGTGGATAATTCCATGGGATTTATACCACTTTCCTGAAGTCATCTTGAATTTTGTTTTTTATCGTCTGCTTCAGGTGAAGACAGTCTGAAAATGCCTGGAACGAAAAAAATACGAACTTGTTCGATGAATTGTCAATATTGATCGAGAGTACGAGATTCATAAATAAGATATAAGTGATTTATTCGAGTACGATTGTGTTCCAAAACAAATTTTGACCATTTATTTGCCTTTAATAATTCAAGAAGTTCCTTCGTCTAGTAAACGAAATGCAATAATGAAAAGAATCTTGTTTTTCGAGTTTAAATGGTGTTATAAGTCCTGCGTTGTACAGAGTTCAATTGAAATCAGATCAACTCCACTCTAGAAAGAATCGTATGTTGATGTAGTGGGTTCATTCTCAAAAGAGATACAATTTTTTTTCTTTATAAATGTGCAGATGTATTATAACAGTAGTAGTCCTGTTTAAGCTTTAGTATAGCTATTTAAACTTTCTATAGCTATTCAATCTTCTCCAAGAGCAGGACAGGGTACATGAGAGAGCAGAGCAGGGCAGAGTAGGGTACAAAAATTACCCTGTGGACACCTCTGGTGTATATGATAACAAGGGATATATCGTTCCATGTATTGATATGAAGGTATACAACATAGAACAAGATTTTCGAATGTTAATGCGCAGAAAAAAAGCTGAAAAACGACCATTAATCGAAAAAATTTTATTAAAGAAATGTGAAAGTGATGATATCAGAAGTAATAATTAACAACATCTTGATTTTTATTGAATCAAACGAGATCTTTCTATTAAGTTATTAATACTAATACCAAAGAAGTAAACATTCAATTAATTGGGCAAATGCTTCAAAGATCATCATTAATAACTGAACCAACGAAAAAAAAATTAACTATATAAACATCAATACTATTTGGAAATGGAAGAAATCAATTGGATATAGTACTACGAAAGAAAGAGAAGAAGATGTGGAAAATAAACAAAGTAAGAAAAAGAAATATTTTATTGAACACTATGTAAATGAAATACTGACTCATACTGAATGTGAATCTCAAGCTGAAGATTGAACAAAAGTGTATTTGAAAAAGATAGGATCATCTGTTATAATCCATTCTATTAATAGAGGGAAATTCGGCATGTTAGTTATGTGCTATGTAAGAAACATGAATATATGTAAAAATGTACACGAAGATTATTTCAATGATAGTACTATTTACCTAAATTTAGAGGAGCAACAATTCTCTATACGTTGTAATAAAATTCCATGGAATAAAAAGCCTTGGATTTGGCAATCAATGATATAAAACGATTTTTCTTTTTATTCACTGAATTGAAAATGTAATTGAACTACAACGACATGAATAATTTTTGTACAAATTTCTGTTTTTGATTATATGTAGCAATGAAATTGTTTCATACATATAAGGTGTTCCATAAATAATCCAACGATAAGAAATTTAAATATCTTCATTTTGGCTCGAGCACACGAGCTGATTTTTTTTATCAATGATAGGGACTTATTCAAAGTTTATATCCACAAAGACATGCCTAGAGAGACCTTTTGTTAAATATCAATATTGATCCCAACAAAAAAAATTTACTTTTTCACAAATAGAAAAAAACAATGTATAGAATGGCGCAAAAGTCACCTTATCGAAGAAAAGATTGAATATCTCCACTAGGGCTCGAACATATTAATACTTAACAGAAAGTTTCTCTAGGCATGTCTTTGTGGGATAAATTTTGAATAAGTCCATATCATTGATAAAAAATCAACTCGTTTGCTCGAGCCACAATGAAGATATTTAAATTTCTTATTGTCGGATTATTTATGGAACACCTCGTATAATTTTGATAATTGAACTACTAATACTATTTCTAAAAGATTGATTTTTATATTTTATGATGTTACTATTCAAAAAAAAAAATTCATATGAGTAATATACAAAAGAGGTTATTGATAGTCGATCGAATGAATTGATAAGATCATATGTGAGTATATTTGTATTATTAAAGCCTTTTTTCACAGTAATATATAGCATAAACTGAGAATGACAACTCGTACAATCAACCTTATTAATAGAATTACCGACGAGGTTATCACTTTAAAAAGAATCTGCAATTTTTCTATATATGAGCAATCATATACTTTTTTTGTCGTTTATTTTGAAATTTTGCATAATTAGTACATACAAATAGATATGTAAAATGATTCATAACGATTAGATAAACAGAAATTTAACTTCTTTATTTTAGCTTAACACTCAAAAACTAAAACGTAACCTATCACCAGTAATTATGTTAAAAGAAAAAATAAAATAAAAACTAAAAATATTTAGAATTTTTCAAATGTACTCTCTTTAAATCATCGAATTCAAAGTAGTTCTAATAATGATTATTAAATTAAAGATACAGAAAATAACTTTCAAAATTATATTTACCTTCAGTGAACTAATGAATTTTTTAATAAAGATAATGGATGTCACTGTTTATAGATCATATTGTTTATCAGATGCTACCATTTTATCAACAACTAGATCATATATTAATACATTATCTTAAGAATGATTCTACATTGTGAAGTGATTCCGATTAATGACTATTTATTTTTGGGTCTTGTTTTAGAAAGCAAAAAATGAAATATTTTTCTTCAGGTGTTCAAAAAATTCGTTTAAATAAAAGAATATTTCATTAAAAAGTATCTCTTTTGAGAAGCTACGATTCCCAACATTAGTTCCATTCGAAACATTGTCTATCAAGGAAATCAAATGGTAATACATAAAGCATCTGAGATTAGACCAGGACGTGTCATTGATTTCTCAAACATTCACATACCGCTGAATATGCAAATTGTCGAATCATTTGAACCGTGAGTTAGTTTATTTAATACAATTATTCTCATTAGATGAAATACTCTCTTCAATTTTATTGTCACAATGTAACGTTTTCTTTGTAGATCAAATTCAAATACTACCAGTAGTATACAAACAATCAACAAAAAACGAACTGATCGAAAATATACATCATTCTTCTTCTGCTCTAACGATGCGTGCGTCGAAAGTTTTCAATCAGAAGAAGATCGTATTATTCATGAATCAATTGGTCGACACACGACTAAAGATAATCGTTTTAGTGTTAATGATGCGGCAAAGATTTTTCTTTTCGACAAGTAATTCGTTTTTCGCATGATCTGTACTATAACTCTGCGTTCACTCTCATTAATTTCAGGATGCGTGGTAGTGATCATTCTATTCATACTGTCATTAGTACAACTACAACATCTAACTTATCTATTAATTTACCAAAATGTTTCACAATTTTCAACCAAACAGGATGAGCTTTAAGATCTCATAAACCAACACATGGAGTTGATAAAAATGTCAAAGATTACATACAAAAGATTCTTCATGAAGAAAAGATCAATGGTCGAAAAATTGCCGTTGAAGAATATGTACATCGTATCCGAGCAGCTCGTAATGCTGATGGAACAAAAATATTTTCATCATCTCAATATCTGACCATTTCACAGGTTAAACAAAAATGCATTTCTTATATTTAATTCTACAATATTCAATCTTCATTCCGGTTCGTACTCAAATTCGACAATTGGTAACAGTCAAATCATCTACTACTCGTCTTGATGCAATGTCAATTAATTCAAATATCAATTCTCAACTAAATGAAACTCAAAAGCCATCTACAATTTCTGTAATAATTTTCATTGATCTCATAATTATTCATACTAATGCAAGTGTCTCCTTTCTAGTCGTTTTCAATCAGCTCCTTGAACTCGATGCAAGGAACATCCATGGTACAGTGTGATCTGGAAGGTAATAATTTCCCTCTTCTTCTTCATCTCTTACGATTATAACTTCTATTTAGATCTTTCTACTAGTGATCTTGATGATGCCGATTGCGATGCACTCGATAGTGCTCAACAATTGTGAAATATGTAAAAACATTTCAACTGATAATTATTTTAGATTTTGTGGTCCCTTTGAAATATTTTCTCATTAGTATTTCCCTTATTTCATTACTATTGTATTCATATGCACAAGAACATATGTAAATCGTATCTCTATATTAGCATTGTTTATAGTTCTAAATTTGTATCATCATATTCAAAAATTCAAACAAATAAAACCTTTTCCTTGTAGAAGTCTTATTTACGAAAATCGTGACTAGTTTATAGAGAGCATATACTGGTGTTCGATACCTTTATGTGATAGGACATATTTGTCGGTCTCGAATTTTTTATTTCGTGCTTAACCAGCATCAGGTCAACAGTCCTTGGAACTAGCTTGGGAAGATTTGTATGGAATAGATTAAGATCATCTTTTTATCTGATACACTTCGTTTGCACTCAATACGTAATCATCCTAGACTTAATTAAAATTTTAGTGGCAATATCTAACTATGCGGACGGGATTAAACTTGATAGATGTACTATCTATTTCAAAATCTATATCTGACAAAAATCCCAGAACTCTGTTACGTAATCATTATCAGATATTATGGAAAAAAATCTCAAATAAATAATTAATAAAAAATACTTAAATTGAAACAAATTATTTTAGATGCTATTAGTGGGATCATCATGTCTCAAACAAAATCCATTCATTTCACCTAAAAGTTTGAATATATACGTAAAAAGAATTGCTCTACAAACTGACAAAGCTTTTTATCTAAATGCAAAATTTTCGATCGAACACAATAATTATAAGTTCTATACAATGACTTATATTTATAAATGATTAGTGGATATATATTCAATCTTTTATAGTTAATTTTTTATTTTAGTTTGATGTCAATTAAAAAGTTTGGTTTAGCGTTAAATTCTCTATCGAATGATATATAAAAAGAATATTCAGTGATATGGATATTATGCTAAAATTCAAAAAAATATTACAGGTTTCAATATTCTTACTACTAAAGGCTATAATGATTCTGTAACAATAATCTCATAATTTAGTATTTATAATACTATGTAGACAATTTTATATTTAGTAGTCAGAATTATGTTTCCGGTTTGTAAAAACAGAACGGCCTTGTATCCTTTCCCTGTTTACTGTTATTCACCTGTTTACATGTTATTAACTTGTTTACTATTATTCACTAGTTTATGTATCCTTGTACATTTATTAAGATAGATAATGATTATATATCCTTGGGCATTTACTAAGATAGATAATATTTAAGATAAAATAGAATTTCTTTTAATAAACGACCTTCCCCTAAAGTAGAATTTCTTTTAGTAAAAGACCTTCGCCGATAATTTACACACAGATTATGATCGAAGGAAGAGAGTATAAATACTCGGAGAATAAAATAGAAGGGGACATTCGTATGAGATTCATAGTATAGTTGCTTACGACAATATTTAGTAGAGTAAATTTATTAGTTAGAACATTTATCTTATAGTGTGGAACTATTATACTAATCTTAGTGTGTATTTTATATGTATATTATTTATTCTGTTCAAATAAATATCAGTGAACCCGTAACGTATAATTTAAATTAATTTTACTATCATTGTCTATTATATTATATAATAAATCGGATATATATATAAATTAAAATACGTTACAGATTCCAATCAAGTAAGCTATCAAAATAAGGTAAAGGTTTGATGGATCAAATTGAAACTTGCAGGAAGAATTACTAATTTGATTTTCTACAATTGCTGAAAGTTTCATGTCAAACAACCTTTGTTTCCTAATTTTGTCAAAAAACATCTGAAGTCCTATTCACTCTATATTATAGAGAAAAATAGTACTTTTTGTGATACTGCTTATTCTGTCAAACTTCAAGATCCCAAACTTCTGATTGCATGGGTACGTAGTACTAAGGTAGTAATCTTTGAGAAAAAAATTTGAGCGAATTCTATTACACTGATTTGGAGAAAGCCTATCACAAAGATAGACTACTTTTAGGCCTAAAATGTGGGGAGGACAGAGCTATTGTAAAAAATTCAATGTATACTTTTTCACAACGTATCGATAATTGGACTTGATAATCTTGTAGCCCATGGTAAAATGTATGTCTGGTAAAAATTGCAGGCCTCTACGACATACTGGTGAGGAGATATCATGAAAATATTTCAAAGAAAAAATTTACATAGAAAACTTTCAACTGATAAAAATCTGTTTTGGATGCTTTCAAAGCGAATTTCGGATCTCAGCCAAAACTCATTCTTGAAGGCTAAAAATTTGGCTATATACCTAAAAATATTAGCTCTACAAGATAGGATACTTTTCATCCAAATCTGAGATCTCGATTGAGCAGCTATATTAAGATTTCGGCGTATTTCTCGTGCAGTAGCTCCTAAATATATTGTATTAAAAAACAGCACATACTATAAGATTCAGCGTGAAAAGCTGTACGATCCTCATAGTAAAGTTTATTTTAATCGGGTAGTTTCTGTGTTCAAACAAAGTAAAACTCTTTGTGACTGACTTTCAAGGTTACGAAATGATCATTTTTTCTATACGAATGTGAACTTTCATTTTTCTTATTTCATCTTTTTATCGCATAATATGATTTCGTAAGAAAAAACAAAATATATTACAAGATGCAGCATGAAACGCTCTACAATCTACTTTGTAAAGTTTATTTCAATTGTGTACGTTTGTTTTCGAAAAAGGCAAAACTCTGTGCGATCAATTGTCGCAACCTCCAAAATTGGTCGCACATAGTTTTGCTTTGTTTGAAAATAAAAAGTATGCGATTGAAATCAGTTTTATGATGTAGATTGTAGAGCTTTTCACGCTACATCCTGTGGTATATTTTTTTTTCTAATAAACTGTATTTAGAGATGTCACTTTCTATGAAAATCGAATCGCCTTGACAGGATTAATATTACTCACTATTATTTTTCTCCTTTGTTATAACAACATATATATAGATATATATGTGTGCATGCGCGATATATTATTCAGATTTTTCTCATCTCAAAATAAAATAAATAAAGTTACGCTCGTATAAATCGAGCTAACAGATAACAGGAAAAAATCTCATTTTATCACCGCTCTGTCATCCATTAGGGCACGATATTTCTGGATTCTCTTATTCATCGTCTTCTTCGTCGTCCTTTTCTTTTTATCAGTTGACGTATCACTATTTCTTTTTGCTTTGTGCCTTTTACACAACCTTCTCTCGTGCGCTCTTAACTAGTACCCTCTTTAATATATAAAGGAAGGCACACAACGTACGACGCACACAGCTAGTGATAAAACAGTAAAACTACAGACGTAGTGAGTATACATAGATTTGTCCTTTCATCATTTCGTCATAGAAAGTTATCTCTTCTTTCTGTTTTTTAAAGTTCAACAGCTCTTTCCCTCCGTCCTAACTCGGCTGTTATTCCATCAGTTGATTTTGTCTTTTCATTCCTATTCCAAGTTTTTATCCATTGCTTTCACAATTTGAACCGGATAGGTATCTTCTGATTCTTTCGAGAGAGAGAGCATATAGATCGCCATTTTCTACCATTTCGTTGTTATGGCGAAAGAGGAGCGCGTTTTTTTCTTCGACGCTTTCGCCTGTTGACTGATCAACTAGCCGCGTTTCTTCACAGATTGCTGCTTCGCGGTCAAATAGCTTAGCATTCATCGTATAGACTATTTGACTCTCAGAGACACTCGTGCTTTTTGTTCTTTCGTATCCGTTTATTTTGATGCATACCGTTTCATTCTCAAGCTGGAACACACATTAACTTTGTGGGAAAAGCCAGTAAAAGGTTATGTGAATATTCCATTGTGTTTAGTAATACATAAAAATGGATTGCAGTGGGTTCCGGGTTCCTGGCAACGGAATCCTAGGGAACAGGGAACCCTGATATTCCTAACTGTCACCCTTACGTTATCTGCTCTTTCTGAGATTTTTGTCTTCATTCTGGCGTTCTGAGGTGAGTTTCGAAATTGGCAGCTAGCAGTCTTACCTTGTATCGTGCGCTGTAGAGCTTTTTCCTTGCACACTCACACGGCGCTCTGTACTGCACAACTTAGCGTCTTCACCCTAACTTTGTATGATATTCTGCGCAATTTTTCCTCAAATTTCTTCCCAGTATTCAACTCCTCAAGTCTGTTAAATTTTTTCACTAGTTATCAATTATTCAGATTACTAAAACTGCTTTAACCGTTGAAATGTTTTGAGTTACTAGAATTCGCTGATTTTGATTGCCATCGATAAAGATATACATTTCTCTCATACTTTTCTATTCTAAAACTCTATGCAAATGTTAGAATTCTTTACATTTCTTGAGTCTCCTTAATATCTCACAATTTATAGATTTCTCGATTGGTTTTCAACTCTCAAAATTATAGTGAATTCTCTAGATTCAATTCATTGATTTCCATTCATATATAGATAAAGATAAAAATTTTTCTGCCAGCTCTCAACTTTAGAATTCTATTGAATTTTATAGAATTGCTGGAATATCTTGAACCCAACGACTATTGTTGACTCATATATCCCTCTTTTGCTACTATGCTGTAGAATTCTATAGGGTTTCATTGAATTTCTTAAATTGCTTGATTTGCTAAAATTCCTCGGCTTTCATTGATATCCGGAAAGGGTAAATCTTGCTGTAGTGTACAAACCTAATATAGACAATAAATGAGTGAAGAACAATGGAAATAAATAGTAAAAAGCGTTATAGTAGCGGAACAGGACTTTTGAGTTATTATGAAACATTAATAGGGCTAGTGAGAAATTGACTTGACTATGATAGGATGAGTAATAGCGAGCTACTGGCCGATACTACCGTTTGTTTAAAAAAATAATACTATGGCCCTTTTTGCAATAACTCAAGAATAGAAGGAGCTAGAGAGCTGCAGTTTTCATCAGACGCAAGAGACGACATTGGGGCGTCTTTTTCTTCAACATTGTATAAGAATAAATCAATTTCAAATCAATCATTTGTGTAAAAGATTGAAAAGAATGCAGAAGACGGTCTATTATTCGGATGAAATTTTGGTTTTAATGTGTGATTTCGAAAGAGGAACTTTCGATCTACGGTTGAAGACACAATTCGACTGATTGTTTTCACACATTTTAGCTTTAATTAAATAAAACTCTTTATTTTCTCCGTCGGAAACTATGAATTTCTTTTGACTTTCAAGAAAATTATTCTTACTTTTAGTCAAAATTCCAGCCCAATGACAGATCATTTTTGTATATTTTTTCAGTATTTTACAGAAACAGTTGATTTTGAAATGATTTCGTCTTTTGCAATATTGAAGATGAAGACATGTGGATATCTGTTCTTGCGATTGATGAAAGCTGAAGCTTTCTGATTCTTTCCGTTCTTGAGTGCTTGCAAAAATGGCCATGGCCATTAGTTTTTTAATAAACAGACGATAATAAGGAAAAACTCCATCGGTTCCATTTCTAAATGAGATGTTAAATACTAAAAAAGCGATGATGATTTACTTAGTAATGGTTTTTAGTAACTCACTAATCTGCTTATTCAATATCTGCCGATTTGATTTTTAACCAATGTCGCTTGTGATATTTCTTCTTACATTCTATTTGAAATATAAAAATTTTTTCGTTCAAATGAGATTAGATTATTCTTACAGTATCTTCTTTATGGACTTTTGTTTATGAAAAATTTGTGTTCATCTATTGAATACTAGGTTCTTATTATCGAAATACGGAATATCTGTAACGTTGAATTTGATATATTTTTTCGAATATAATAAATCAAGTTTTTTCTAATATGGAAATATCTCGTGCAAAATGGAAAGAATATTTTTTTTTGTTAGCCATATACAGCAAAAAAGAGTATGAAAGAACGTCTTGTGTTCCCCTTAATAATCCTATACCTTTTCTCTTACGAGCAAACGAAACAGAATGGCTTTTATATCTTGTGCCCTTTTTTCTTCTTCGTTGCTCGCACTGCTTATGATAAGCATATGTAGGTCTGATAATATGTCAACTATAATGTGTGTATCATCTATCGTTCTTTGTTCATTGTAACATAGGCACTCGTACGTGATAATCAGTGGTAACGAAACGATGGATGCAACAAAATCTGGTGCACCTTTAGGTATGGCCGGGTTATATAATTCAAATTCATCAATACAATTACTTGCTATTCAGGCTTCAATTCCATTTATTCAAAAAGCAGTTGATGTATTAGATATAGTTCCTTCGTCTTTTCCAATAATGATCGCTGATTTCGGATCATCACATGGTGCTAATGCAATCTATGCAATGAAAATAATTATTGATTATGTAAAACAAGCAAAACAAACTGATCGATCATTTTTAATTATTCATAATGATTTACCAACGAATTGTTGGACATCAGTATTTAATATTTTAAATCAAGATAACAGTTATTTTGCTTTAGCTAATGGTCGTTCTTTTTATTCTCAATGTCTTCCATCAAATTCATTAACTATTGGTTATTCATCAACTTCTATTCACTGGCTTTCTCGAAAATCTGGCAACATATCAAATCATTGTAGCTCTTTATCTGCTCAAGGGGAAGAACTTATTGCATTCAAGACTCAAGCTGAAGATGATTATGCACAGTTTTTAGAGAATCGTTCTCGTGAACTGATTCCAGGTGGTGTTTTGATTCTTACTATTCTTTCTGTTGTGAGTTATCGATAAAGGATGTCCAGGTAAAAAGCACATTTTTTGACCTCGTGATTCCTCCTGTCCGAACATATTCGCTTTTGACTGACTCTTTTCCTTTTGGACGTTTAGTTTGCAAAATTTTTTCGAACGGAGTATTTGCTCCAAAATACTGTTTGTTTGATTCAAGCGACTGGTGTATGCCCTATATAAATTGGGGGAAAAAAGTTTAGCACACTTTGTGTTTTCGATTTTCTAATTGTGGTATTGTATTTTGAGAACATCCAAAAAGTGATATAGGTACTCCTAAGTGTTCTCTATGTACACTATGAATTGTAACAATTTTGAACCACGCGTGCGCGTACAAGGTAAACGATATTTTTTGCCCAGCGGAAAAAATGTTAGCACATCTTTCGATTTTCTTACTTTTGTTTTCTAATAAACGGTATGGAAATACAAATCTTTCATAGAAAATGATCACCTTTTGGCTTTCAGACAGTTTTGAATGCGTTCTGGCAACGAATTAACTAGTTTCAAGCATAAATTTTGATCAATATTGTTCCATTCTTCTTGCAAACGGTCTTGCAGAGCCAGTTTCAAGTATATTGGCTTAGCAGCCAATTTTTTGTCCAAAATGGACCACAATATCTCGATCGGGTTAAGATCTGGGCTCCAAAGAGCCCAGTCGAATACAATGAGCTTCATTTTCTTTATTTTTTCTTTGATCAGATTTGAAGTATGCCATGGTGCCAAATCCTGCTGTAATATAAGTTGACTTCTATTTGGTACCATGGTCCGATATACCATCCCAGATTCCCATCGTTGCCACCATCGTCGATATTTATTAGTTGTAGACAGCCTGGATGTAATCTTTCTTCGTCGGTTCTCCAAATGTTGCATTGATTCTTTCTCTTCAAGACATAAAACGCTAATTCATCGCTGAAAATGACTTTGCGCCAGTCGTCGATAATCCTATGTCGATGTCGCCGGCACCAAGCAACTTGGTCATTTCAATGTTTCTTGTTTAACCATTGTTTTTTTAGTTTCACTTTGTATTCGAAACCAAATTTTATTAGATAATTACGTACTGTTCGTTTTGTGACTGGTTTCGGCAATGAATTATTCGAACCTAACGTGATTTTGGCTGCACTAAGCCAGTTATCACTTTTGACCAACTTTTTCAAATGACATTCAACACAATCAGATAGCTTTTTTGGTCGTCCAGATCGTTTCAAATCATTGAATTCACCGTGTTCATCGTATCTCTTGATGGCATTGATGACACATTTGCGTGAAACAGTGAGTTGCTGGGCTATTTTGGATACATTCATACAGGATTGATGCAATGCCACAGCCTGGTCACGAGTGATTGGTGTAACGGCTTTCTCACCCATCAAAATAATACAATTTAAAACACAAACATAAATGTATCTAACAACATTAAAAAAGTGGAAAATTCGAAAAGTGTGCTAAACATGTTCCCCCTACTTTACGTAGTTTATTCGTACATGATACGTCATAGAATTGTGACAACTTGTTCTTTAGAAACTCTTGCTTAGAATCCAAATTTATTTGAAATTTCGTGAAAAATGCTAAAAAAATTCGTAGATAGCATCCAAACATCCAGATGCGTCTGACCTGTTCCTGCGCCAGTCCGACAATATGTGTTTTTTGTTAACCCTTCCCTCTTAGCTTGGACGTCGTCGTTTACGGATGGCCTTTTAATGAAAAAGGTGAAAGTGTGGTGCAAAATATACATGATCATCTATATAAATGTGCTAAATTACTTCCATTGAATGAACAAGAATTACTCGATTTTACAATTCCAGCGCATTTCCGTTCGTACAAAGAATGTCTTGATGAAGAACTTTTCAAACGATGTTCATTGCAGCTGATCATATCTGATTTTCATTTTATCGAAGCAAAACTCGATAAAGACCTTCAAGAAGGAAAAATAACACCTGAGGAATTTGTTGAGATGCACAGTGGTTACGTACGTGGTTGGAGCGAACCAGCATTACGACAAACATTGGAAATGAACGGAAAACGTTCAAAAGAAGAGATTGATGAGTTATTGAATCGATTTTGGTCAATGTACAAGGATGGAGTACAAGAAAATCCGAAAGAATACAAAAATGGTTTAGATGAAATATATTTAGTATTGAAAAAAGCTTAAAATAGTTAACAAGATTTTTAAATTGGATAAAAGTGAATAAAATTTTCAGCGATCTCTTAGTTATTGCGAATATGTTTGTTATTTTACTTCCTCCTCTTTGTTCATAAACTGAAAAAAGCATCCTTCGTAAACACTACTAGTCACTTAAATAGAGCTTGAGGGCGAGGATGAGTATTATAGATAAAAGAATGCCACCACTAGTTTCATCCTTTCTCTATGAACTTGTCAGGTAGTTTTAGCCCTTTATTATTTCATGTATTAATAAAGAAAGATATTCAGAGGCATTACATAAAGGGATTGAAGAATGACAAAATATAGAGGTATTCAGATATTAACTTCAATCATCGTGAAAGATAGCTCATCTTATACCATACTATAATCAAAACATATCAGCGTCTCCAACCATGTTCCTGACGGTTTAGGACCGATTCACTGATTTGACACTCTCAAAAACGGATCATTTTGGGTCATAACACTTTTCGATTTTTTCAATCCTATTTTACGATCGATAAAAAAGAGTTATATAGCATTCGATAGAGCTAGCCTCGCTCCACAAAACTGCATATATATTTCCCTTGTCATACCTTAATGTGAATTGTAAAAATCAAAATACTGTTTTATAACGTGCTGCCGAAAGCCAAATTTTGCTAGTATTTCAGCCAAACAGCTGAACCTTTAACAATCTTCAAAAAATCGAGCCCATAAAAAGATAGCCCGTTCAATTCTGTGTCAAATGGTATATAGGAATTTCTCTTAAAACGTCAGAGCATCGAGAAAGAACAGCTCACAAAAAAGTCATATTACACATTTTTCTGGTTCATTGCCGATTAATAGCGTCTCGAAACAGCTCAAATCCAAAGTCTGATACCAGATTCGTGTTCAGTGTCGAAAACTGAGTCGAATGGACTATACTAGCTTTCTAAAAACAACTTGTCGCTAGCTATGCTAGACATGTTAGATGATTATGCATCTGAATTATATAGTCCACAGCATATTTCGATCATCCATATCTACGAGATGTATATGTCGTAGACCAATTCTGGATTCAGGCCAATCTAAGGTTCACCTAGACCATTCTAAGATCTGAGTTTGGACTAGTCGAATCCTGGATTATCGAGAAAATTTTCTTTAAAACTCTCGTAACTTTTGATATAGATATCCAAATGAAGTTTTTCTTGCTGAACGATGTTGATACAGCAATGTTTCAGGTATTACAATCGTTAAAGGAGATATTATACTGGACCTCTGATGCTCATGGATAAAGTTTTGTAAAGCATGGTCTTCAATGAAAAACTAGTCATAACTTAATGAATTTTACTTTCATATTTCCATTGACGATTGTAATACCTGAAACATTGCTGTCTCAACATCGTTTAGCAAGAAAACTTCATTCCGATATCTTTATCAAAAGTTACGAGAGTTTTAATGAAAACTTTCTCGATGCTCCGACGTTTTAAGAGAAACTCCTATATACCATTCAAAGCAGAATTGAACGAGCTATCTTTTTATGGGCTTGATTTTTTGAAGATCGTTAAAGGTTCGGTTATTTGGCTGAAATACTAGCAAAATTTGGCTTTCGGCAGCATGTTATAAAACAGTATTTTGATTTTTACAATTCACATTAAGGTTTGACAGGGAAAAAATATACAAATAAATGAAAAAATTAATAAATTATTCGTAAAAAATATTCATTTTCGGTACGTCGCTTTGCAGAGCTCACAATCGGAATATGCGTCAACTACCGAATGATATCACTTTTCCTATTCCGGTTGAACTTCCTACCATAACAGATGATGAAACTTTTTTATTATTGGATCGTTCATATGCCAAACAGATAAAACGAATATTGTTGTTTTCATCCGATAAACAATTCAAAGTAATGTGTGAAAGTTCATCACTATATATGGATGGAACATTTGCCATAACACGCCGATTATTTAAACAAACCTGCATAATACAAGTTCATGATATCGAATAAAAAAAAAGTAAATTCTTGTTAAAAAATAGAACTTAATTTTTTTCTAGAATTTCTTCTACTCTTTTTTGTGCTTTCTAGTTCTACTAGTGGCTTGGACTCGTTTAAATGACAAAAAAAGGTGCAACATATAGAATTTTATTCAAACAAATTATTTCTTTAGCTAAAACATGTGGATATGTATTTTTCGTTTGTTTATTTTCCTCAAATTAAACATGATGGATGTTTTTTCTATTATCTTCAAAAGATTGTTAAACGAATGAAAAAGTATGGTCTTTGGATGCACTATTTAAATGATAGTAATTTATACGAATGGACTAAAAGAATGATGGCTATCCCATTGTTAGCAGTGACAAAAATGGAAGAAGCATTTCAATTAATTGAAAAAGAAAAGAAAATCGATCGGAAATTCAAACAATTCATGCCACAATTAAATAAAATGTTATTTTACTATAAGAAACAACGGCTAGCATTTGGTATGATCGAAATGATTTGTGTTTATAATAAATTCAAAAGAACAAATAATTATAGTGAATGTATGTGTCGTAGTTTCATCTAGTTTAATATACCCTTCTCGTTATAGCTTATAACAAAACTCTCAAATCGATAATGCCTTCACAAAAACCATCAATTTGGCAATTTTCCCGTGTACTTAAGATGGAAGAAACTGGTTTTCGTATTAAAATGACTCAAGGTGGGACCGATTCATCTGTCAAATTGATAAAAGGATCGAATGTTATTACTAGTGAACAAATCACAGAACAAATAAACGAAATTAATCATCAATTAATAAAGGAAAAAATAGATCTTTCAAGTGCATTGAACAAATTACGTAAATGTATTGGAACGAAATATGGTAAATATCGAGAAGAACGAAAAGAGAAAAAAACATAAGTTGTTACAAGCCAATCGATCGAAAATAACACGTTTTATAAAGACGAATAAGGACGGAGAGAGTGAATGTCTAAGAATAAATGGATCGTCCATTTCTTTGTATGTTTGTTTCTTTGAGATAATAAAATGAATCGTTCGCGGTCTATATCTTAACTTATTTGAATAATGTTCGTGCATGTATAAAATTACACTTTCTTTTCAGACTAGTCTGCTTATCATCTAACCAAAAATCGTCTACAATGTTAATTTGAATTATTAAAAATTGAATATCGAATTTTATATTGAAAATGACTGCCACGTAGAAATTTTATACTTGGTCTATAGTTTCAGACAGTGGTTATACCAGCTTTGGTAAGTGCTTCAAAAATTGTCTGACCAATAGAACTACTACAGTTTAAGACTGACACATTATTTTTCTTTTTATGCTTAGATAATATTATTGAAAGCGCAATGGATGATGCAAAATTCGCTAAAATTTATTAGAAGAGTTAATAGGATTCATTGAGTTACGACCTAAGAAGATTAAAAGTATTGGCATTGCCAACGGAGAAATATTTAAAAAAGAAAATGATCGAAAAATCAGTGGAAGTCATCGTTATTTAGAATTTTTAGAAGCAGATGAAACATATAATATTTATTAAACATTTAAAGGCGGTCCAGTAGACAGTAAGATTTTTTCCTTCGTTCATTTGTTTCTTACTCTACTTATTTCTCTTTGTATTTCATAGGTCAAACTTGGTTAATTTTACCAGTACAAGATGAATCTTATCGTACGACAAAATTTATATTACGTAGAATATGCCAAAACAATGGGTGATATGCCGAGAGTTCGAGATGTAGAAGATCATTTTTCCCATGAAAAGATTCTTGTCTGTTGTGATTGCATCTAAATTATTTTAAATCATTGTTACGATACAGTTAACATTATCAATAAAAAAAACTAATATTGATTATAATGTTACAATTTTATCATCAACAACCATACTGCAAGAAAAGGAAAACCCTTCTCTGAATAAAACAACTAGTGCTAACGCAATACAGCCACCAAAACAAAGTCAATCATTATCTGCTGCTGTCTTATTAGAGTAAAGATCGTTGTCTATTCTTTGCTTATTTTTTAGTACTTCACATTAAATGTATCAACTTTCTGTTTCTTCTTCTTAATTTTAGTGATATCAATGAAATGAAATAATTAAAACGATTAGGTAAACTAGTTATTAGCAATAGTATATCACCACAACCAGTGCTCACACTAGTTGCTAATGAACCACAACAGGAGTGCAACATAACGAAGTAAGATTTGTTATTATGAAGATCATATAGATAAATTCTCGGACTTATGTTCTTCTTAATTATGTTAATTAGGTGTTGACCACCGCTGATAAATCGGTTACGTAAACGTAAAATAACATCATCGCCAGTTACGGATGTGAAAAATAATCGGAAATCTGCTAAAGCTAATAGCTGCGTAGGACTTGCCTCGTCGATCACGTCAAAAGAAACGTCGACGTCAATAAATAAATAGACTCTATTATTTTAGAGTATATAAATAGAATGAAAAGTCTTCTTCTTTTGATATCTTTTTTGTTCTCTACATCTAGTTCTCTATGTTTTTCCAGATTTGTGTACGCCTTTTTTTTTGTTAAAGTTGTTGACTTAAAATCGAGGAAATCAATTATGTATATTCTTAATTCTACTTAGGGGTATCCAAAAGTAGTGAGAGTGATACCTTTTTTGCTTACAGAAAGCTCGAACAAATTTTCTTTTTTTATAAAAAGATAGAGCGTCTTTTGCTCTATTTTTCTATGCTATGAAGATCACTATTCATCTAACATCATAGTAATAAAATTTTGGTCAACACTGTTTTTGTTGACACCTAGCTGGTTATTTTAGATCATAACGGATGAAGCACTTGAATTTTATTTTGTCATTTTATCGTCGTTCAACAAGTTATATTAAATAATCAAAATATACCATAAGATACAGGATGAAAAGCTGCACAATTTATAAAGGACTACTTATTTTATAATTGCACTCTTTTATTTTCAAAATGAGGAAGACTCTGAGCGGCAAAGTGTCGACGTTGTGAAAATAAGATCTCTTTTTGGTAAAAGCCATGTTCGCTTTTTCCTATGTCATCTTCTTATAGTTGTTCTTTGGAAATTGTAGAGCTTTTCAAGCTGCATCTTGTAGTGTATTTTGTTTTTCAAAGAAACCTATCAAATAATAAGAAGATGACATGGAAAAAAAGGAATACAACTTTTACCAAAAACAAGGTGTTGTTTTCGCAACGTCGAAATTTTGTCGCTCAGAGTCTTCCTTATTTTGAAAAGAAAAAAGTGCAACTACAAAACAAGCAGGTTTTTATAAAGTGTAGAGTTTTTCATGTTGCACCTTGTGGTATATTTTGATTTTTTAATACAATGTATTAAACGATGATAGAACAAATACAAAATGCTTCACGCGTTTTGATCTAAAATAACCAGCTAGGTGTCAACAAAAACAGTGTTGACCAAAATTTTATTATAATGATATTAGATGAATAGTGATCAAATAGCATAGAAAATTAGAACAAAAGATGCTCTATCTTTTTATAAAAAAAGAAAATTTGTTCGAGCTTTTTGTAAGCAGAAAAGGTACCACTCTCACTACTTTTGGATACTCCTAAGTAAATACCAGCATCACATTGTTTTCCGCGACGTTTAACTTGATTGCATCTAAAAACTTTCTTTTTCCCGTAAGATGTTGTATCAGTATAATATTCACTCCATTGTTGTTCATTAATTATCGCTTGTTCAGCTTCATTAACATTCTTAAACACTGTTTATTCCATCCATGTATGTTGCTTCCTTTTTGTTCGTTTCTTACGTTCAGCTTGAACACTGACATCCATGACTTCTTCTTCGTCAGAAACGTAAAGTGGTACTTCAATAATTACCATTGTTTTTGTCATTTAAAAGTCAGTCAGTTACAATGATGTATATAAATTCAATTCATAAAATGAAGCATTTATATAGGGCTAAGTAACAATACGATCGAGGGAAGATATCATGAATCTAGTTCTTTGTGAAATTAAAACAACAATCACTGAAGATTATATAGTCATTTAGTATACTGCAAGATATTGAATATATGCGATGATATTCACAAACTAGGTCAAAAGAAACAAAGACGATAAGTAGGTCAACATATATGTGATAATCGAGAGGTGTTACAGAACAGTGAATACTGATAAAAATACAATGATTCACTGACCAAACATATTTAATTATTGATATTTTATTTTAAATACTGATAAGTTCATTATTTCACTGGTCAAATGATAAAATTACTGATCAAATCCAATAGTTATTGATCATTCATAATAAAATATGGACCGTTTAATTTGTTCTCCTTTTTTATCATTCGATGTAGAAAACATTTCGCTACTCAGATATGTAAAAATATTTATGATTTGTTGGAAAATTATTGAACAGTAGAGAAAATTATGTGACCACCCAGAAAATCTATTCGAATTAGGAACAATACGTATAAAGAAAAACATACGTGAAGGATATTCATTCGTATCTATCTTATTACCATGTGTATTAAATAGCACGGTTGATTGATTCACGTAAATCAACATTACTTGGAAAAAACCAAGTAACGTCGTTGAATATAAACACGCAAGGTAGCTTGTGCCCTACATACGCAAAAATAACTTCAATACATTCTCGTACTAATTTCTATCGTAAATGTGCCTAATTATTTATATATCGGTTTATCCACGTAACGTGACATTTCAGGCATAAGTATTTACTTCAGAATTCAAAACTAACGTTTACATCACTTTGTAGAGTAAACTCGAAAGTGTAAGAAAATGTATTTTATTTTTCGAAAAATTGTTTCTTTGTATCTATGGAGTGTATACACTAGGCATTAATTGCAGTTTTCTCCGTTACAATTTATTCTATCTTATTTTGAAACCATTCATCCATTTTAATACCAAGCTTCGAATCCCCACTAAAAAATGTTGCTTAAACTATCATATATAATCTTTCTTTTCGCAAAAGAATAAACTTTTTTCCTTTTCTTCCCATAAAGTTATTCTGAAGATAACACTTGATCAGTGTCGCTGTAACAACGTTATGAAAAGACCTTGTTTTAAATTTCAATGAGCCACTTACAGAATATCAGTAAACAGCCAGTAAAAAATAAGTCATTTTTGATAGTGGTTCTGATACGGTACTTTTTCCTCGACATACTGTCTCTTGAGCTGGATGAACGTAACGCTGTTACGAAAACCTCATATTTGGCACTATTTTTGGTTTATATAAGAGAGCAATAATTTCGATATTACAAGCGTGAAACAGCAACTGATATATTACTGATAGAAAAGTACCTACAACCTCACAATGATAGATTTCCCTGCTTTCAGAAAAGGATCAGCGGATTTGTTGAATTCGCGCTACTTGTCATTATTTTAGAAAGATAAGATTTTATTTGACTTTATTTTTGAAATATAAACAACACATTTATTTTAATTTTATCATGTAAAGATTAAATTGGTACTCATATTTCGTATCGTTATTCTCTTATTTGTGGATTAATGTTTTCATTTTATGAGTAGCTATAACATTTAAACTATTCGTTGATAGACATAAACAAGACAGCTTCTTTTCGATTTATTATTCAATTTTCTTTGTAAAAGTAACCTATTTCACGAGTCGTTTTTTTTGCACGAACGTCTTAGGAAACAGAAAGAAAAACGACTTTTTACGGCTGAGTGCACAGAATTAATGATCAATACTGTGTGAGCAGCATGCAATACTCAGTATAAAAAATTATATATCCTCCTGACAAACAGTATGATAAGCATGTGTATATCTATCGACATAACCAATACCAATCTGTTTTGCCATCACCTATAACTTCGCTTTGGATTCTATTTTGAGAACTATTGCTGAATAAATGTCTACTGAACTCTTCTCTACGAGAAAGAGAATAAGGTTTCGCGTATGAGAATCTTTTGAAACAGTTGATTGGCGAATACTACCTCTCTTGGATTCTATTGCCATATACAGTTTTTACTTTACACCACTGAATCAATGAAATTTTTCCACACAAAGGGTAACTCGGTGAGCTCTTACCAATGGAACTGTTTTGACAATGATAACAATCGTTTAGGTACTGGGTGATTCCATCGTATATCTGGCACTTTTTACATGATTTCTTCAAAATCAAATTTGAGTATGACAGTCGTATAGAACATGGACGATAACCTCACATCGGTAATAAAAACATCGTCAAAACAGTTCCATTAGCAGGAGCTCATCGAGATACCCTTTGTGTGGAAAAATCTCATTGATTCAGTGGTGTAAAGTAAAAACTGTACATGACAATAGGATCCAATAGATGTAGTATTCGCCGATCAACTATTTAAAACGATTCTCATGGGCGAAACCTTATTTTTTAGGTCAAAAAACTGAGTTTTTTCTCTTTCAACGATACCCAAGATGTTCCTTATTCTTCGACTAATATAGAGGAAAACCTGACATTGGTATTCAGCATATGTTATTCTATCGATATATAAAGGCCATAAATGAAAAAGAGACCAAAAGTGTTTTTCGAATACCTCAAGGTACCTCAGGCACAAAAAATTGATTTTTCATGAAGTACAAAATAAAATTGTGGAAAACGATCCGAGTCGACCAGACTCTTAAAACTGATATCAATTTTTGTCTCATATTGAGTCATACACTAATTTTGATGGATATATCGTTTTTACGCATACTGAGTGTACTACCCCCAGGTAAGGCTGAAAAAGTTTTATGGATCACTTCCGGTAGGACCAACAAGTTCTCGATAGCATCCACAGGTAGAACTGAAAAAGTTCCAACTAAAATGCCAGTTAGGCCTGAAAACTTATAGGTAGCATCCCTAGGGAGTGCCCAACAGGTTCTAAGTAGCATTCTTAGGTAGGACATAAAATGTTCTAAGTAACGTCTCTACGTGTGGCTCAAAAAGTTCTGGACTCTGCTCTTTTACCCAAAGAGACAGATGAACCAGATATCAACAGCTTTTCTCTGAGAAATCCTCCTCGAAAGATCACTATGAGAATTGAAGAATTTCATAAATACTCTCTAACTATAATCGCTAGAACGATCCAAATTACCCCGAGTGAAACGACTGAAATGATCTGAATTACCCTATTTGGGGGAATTCAGATCATCTCGACATGACCTTCGCCATTTTCACTGATACTTTTTTCTAATACATTCTTTTCCGGAGATTCTCTTGTCAATAGATAGAGGACACTTTGTTCTACTTGTGGTTCAAAAATCAAATCTCTAGCGCGTAAAATGAATGTGAACGAAAAAAAATAAAATAAAATTTTTGATCCGGATTACCCTGACGGATTCCAATTTAATATAACGCTTCCATTTCTTTTTTATAATATTTATAGGAGGACCAAAGAAACCGATAAAAAATGTATTGTATAATTCGCATCTTGACTGTTAGTTCTTTTCATGCTTAATAAAATAATAAGGTAAAAAACTTTAATGGAATTGGATGTCAGCATTCTAGATGATATAGCGGTGTTAGAGCTCATAGATATGAGATGCAAAATCTTGTGGTCTCAATTCGGGTAAACTCTTTTCCCACAGTTTGCTAGCAGACCATTGGAGAATTGCTGTATGAGGTGTTTCTTGGATTTTCGATGTTCGAATTATTTGGACCAAACACTGGTATGTTTTTCTTTGAGAGATATAATCGATGAGTATAAATATTTTTGTAAACAACAAACGGAATTATATTCTGATTTATCATATTTCTAATGGAACATATTTAATAGTCAATATATTACGTTTCTTCGGGAAACATTCACAGAAGAACCATGTCGTGTCCTAACATTTCTTCTTTGTTCATGACGTTAATACACAAAACTTATAATTTGTAGTGAAGGTCACATTACGAAGTACATACTTCTATCTTTATAAATGATTAAATCTGGAGAGAGCATCAAGACTCTGAAGTTAGTTCCTTCCATAAATAATTATGATTAATTCCTACAATCTGGTTCATTCGTCATATTAATGGTTTTTTCGTTAAAATTTTTTATTAAGCTGCATCATACAGTGGCTATGCGTATGAACTTTTGACCTTATCTCTCTATTCCTTGCATATGATGCAGCTTAGAAAAGTTTAACAAATGATAAAAGAAAACTGAGGCGTTAGAGGCACAATTCTTGATTTTCAAATATGAATGCATATTTTAAATACAGGTATTAATCTAATCGAGTAAATTTTAAACTTAAGTTATTGGGCTTGCTTTTTAGACACTTTTCACAATTTTTCATCGGCAAGCGGATTTAGTCTTCATCATACATTCTTAATTTCAGGTATATCTCACAATTTTTCGAGTGAAAACTGTTAACTTTCTTATACGTGCCGCTACGAGCAGCATCCTTACAAAAAACATCCACGAAATAACCTCCGAATCGACTGTCGACTTCCTTACAGGGTGCCACTCTCCACTCGACGTTTACCTACTCTTTCATTCTTGTGTAATCTCTATAGCAATCAACCTATATCTGAATTCTAATAAGAAAGATCATCCTATTATCGAGCATTTCTGTAGATTAACTTCTTTAATCCTGTCACAATCTACAAACAATCTAGATCATCGAGAGATCGTTATAAGAACATCTCATGGGCTAAATTCCGAGCCTGAAAAGAATCTGATTCATCGAAAGCCTCACATCGAAAAACCTATGATTGGCTGAATTTCCTGCGTGAAATTTCGTTTTTTGTCCTTTGATATTTTTTTGTCTCCGTAACAAGACCACAAATCTATTTTATTTCATTTAACCCTCTCTTCAGTCGAGGGAACAAGAAAAAAAACGCTTTGCTGAAGCTTTTCTTGTCCATATATATATAAACAACCAGGTATCTATAATTTCGTAGGTTCTTGATAAAATCGAGAGAAGAGATTCAATAAAAATTGATATGCATCTTATCGTTTCGATATGGATATACTATGATTAACTGATTCATTTGCTAAGAGAGCACGGTGAACGTTTTATGTTGATTTGGGCCTTATTAAAAAACGTAGGCAGTTTCACATGAGATTTTCAGCAATTGGAAGGCACATAGTCACTAGTCACTCCTATAAGTTTCACCTTGATCCATCGGACTTTTTCTGTACTTTGATACTCAGCTATATACGTCCTATTGGACCTTCTATCGATGAAACAATCATTCATTTTAGACAGAATATACATATGCTTTCACAGTTGGCTTATATACCATTCGATAGAGAATTCAATTCTGAACAAAAAATTCCTAATACTCTTAATATGTGGTCATGTAAAAGATTTTTCTGAAACCCTGTGTACTTTTGATTTCTACTATTTCTCGCAGAATCCGAGCCATTTTTTCAGCATTCATACAGATCATCAATAGCTAGAAAAATGTCGGAATAAGTGGGTACAAAACCATTGTATTGTGCGTATTGTGTGAGAAATACTCGTCAATATAGATTGGAAGTTGAAAAAGGCCACAGATACTAATATCCGTTTCAAAATAAAAGAGACCTTACTCTCAATTGAATAGCTTTTGATAGGAACAAGATAGAGAGCTGCGGGTTTCACTATTCGAAAGAAAAATAGTGGGGCTACAAATCTATGCTAAAACTTCTTTAGTTTATAACTGACCAATTAGATGAATTCTTTCAGAACATTTTTTAACATTATTCTAAAGGCATTTTTTGTTCACCTTTTAGTTTTAACGTGACTAGTTGATAGAGAAAATTTTTTCTCTTTCGATCTATGCAAGGTTGAGATCTCTAGCTTCTTCCTTTCAAAGTTATAAGGATTTCGTGAAGACTCTGGATTTTGGCCATTTTAGCCTAAATGACTGTG
>JAJEKB010021389.1:593181-634999 GCA_022393335.1 Macrotrachela quadricornifera | reverse complement strand
GTCATTTAGGCTAAAATGGCCAAAATCCAGAGTCTTCACGAAACCCTTATAACTTTTGAAAGGAAGAAGCTAGAGATCTCAATCTTGCATAGATCAAAAGAGAGAAATTTTCTCTATCAACTATAGTTCAAACAATTAAAAGTCCTACTTAGAATCTGATTTTATGATGATGTATTTTCTTGTTCTTTATATACTATAGGCAGATATAGATTGGTCATTTATCTATCATTATAATTCTCTAGTAGTCCTCTCTCTATAGTATGTATCTTAGACTTTTATCTCTTTCTATTTGCACACACTCGCTGTATAATTTCAAGTATATCGAATTTTCATTTGTATATTAAACCTTATTTAACAGATTTTAAATATGGAATATTATACACAAGACTATATACTAACATGTTCATGCATAACTTTTTATATTATGCTTTCTTTCTTCTATTATGACATATAGAGTATTTTAGGTTACTTCTGTATTTCGAGGACGCCCTCACACTCAGCCTCAAGCTCATTGTCACATTCAATTAGTATCATGATATGTAACAATTAGTATGAAGGTATCTTCGTACTGTACAAATACCCACTGTAATAATGGAGAATCCTGATACTATCAATGATCAGGTGAATGAACTTGATAGTTGTATGGGTTAAATGGAAGATGAATACGAAGAAGAAGAGAAAAGGGAGGAGGAGCACAGCTCATAACACAACAAGATCCACACTCCTTTGTAGACACATAATTAGCTTTTATTAATTGCTTCTATGCGAATTGTATCATCTGTTTTATGTAGCATGAATTGTACTTTGGCAGTGCATGTACTATCTTTCTTTTTTCTGTTTTGTTCTTTTACTGGGCTCGTTCTATATTAGACTGGTTCATATTATTAGGCACTCCTAGGCATGTTATATGCTCCTATGCGATAGCACATTACAACTCCTTCCTATAGTATTCGAATAAAACTTTACGCACAATACAATGGTTTTGTACCCACTTATTCCGACACTTTTCTAGCTATTGATGATCTGTATTGATGCTGAAAAAATGGCTCGGGTTCTGCGAGAAATAGTAGAAATCGAAAGTACACAGGGTTTCAGCAAAGTCTTTTACATGACCACATATTAAGAGTATTAGGAATTTTTTGTTCAGAATTGATGTCTCTATCGAATGGTATATAAGCCAACTGTGAAAGCATATGTATATTCTGTCTAAAACGAATGATTGTTTCATCTATAGAAGGTCCAATAGGACCTATATAGCTGAGTGCCAAAGTACGGGAAAAGTCCGATGGATCAAGGTGAAACTTATAGGAGTGACTAGTGACTATGTGCCTTCCAATTGCTAAAAGTCTCATGTGAAACTGCCTACGTTTTCTGATAAGGCCTAAATCAACATAAAACGTTCACCGTTCTTTATGTCTGATTTCTATCGTGTTATTTCTATCCATTCGAGCAAACTTCAGAAATATCGATTGAGCAACATTTTGCTGCGATCTATCACAATTGATTTGCTATAACTCTGAGAATGTGATAAAATGAATGTCGGTTGCTTGATTGAGCAACACAATTTTATAGTAATTCATAATTTGGTAAGGTCATAACATAGTGGTATGATTAAAAGTTAATTTTTTCATCATTCAATACCATGTTCTATGATTATTGCAGAGTTTTTTGTTTTCAAACTTAATTTAAATATTTGTAACAATTATAATTAAATAATGAAATTCTTTTTTTATCAATTCTTTTTATTCTTATTTATTCTCATAAATTTATTTCAATGCCAAAATAACGGAAACATAATTAACAGTAATCAAAATATTTATCAACAATTATACAATGCTACGCAACGAGTGGTATCGTCATTAGCTCCTCCGGTGTGTTTTCAAATTTTATTGAATATAAGTGATATACAATCTCAATATATATCACCAAACGGTTTAAGTGGTCGTGTTTTACCCATTGGAACATTTACAACACGAATTTTAGCTCTCGAATATTTATATGCAATTCTTTGTCCAATACCAAATTTTCCAGCACCAGACAATACTATTCAAACAGCTGAAGTAAAATATATAACTTATCATCCAGAATATTTCATTACACAATTTGAACTCATACTTAATTTAACTGGTAATAAACGACTAAGTCTTCTTGCAAGGACAGCTTTTGATCAAGATTATAAATTCTGTGCTTATGATGCTCAATTACGAAATCCTGGCTTGACGCTTGATACATATACAAATGAAGAGCATCAAGCGAGCATATATGCCTTATGTAATGTTGCACAAATATATTGTAATGGAACATTACAACAATATGAAAGTGTTAATCAATGTTTACAATATTTAACAACAAATGTAACTTATGGTTCATATGATAGAGGTGATCAGGGAAATGTTGCTTGCCGTCTTCTTCATATAAAAATGGTTCCCATTTCACCATCTATACATTGTCTACATATTGGTCCAACTGGAGGAGGTGCATGTACCAATAAAACAATTGACTTCTATTATGATCAACCAGATTTTCTTGCTTGTGCTTATAAATATAGCCAGAATCTTTTTCCAGGAGGAGATTGATGGTTTTAGAGGTGAGGGAAGAATGTAAAGGTACTTCCCGTCATCTATGCTCGATCTCTCTCTCTCTCCATCTGTTCCATGGACAATTACTCATCTTTGTGCTTCTTTGTTTTCTCTCTTTTTGTCACGCTCTTTTACTTTGTATTTCGTTATTCGTTTCTCTTTAGTTACTCTTTTAGTCTTACTTTTTTTTTCATCATTAAAATACACTTATCTTCCTCCACTCAACTCATGTCATCTGTTCACTACTAAACTTTTTGGCTACCACTTTCAGTCAACAACTTATTCAGCTAGTCATATTACTACTGCCCATTTCAAAATAAAAGGCGGGTGGGTAGTTTTTGAATAACTTTTGATGGGAACAAGATAGAGAGCTGCGACTTCCACCATTAGAAATAGGCTGATCCAGCGCATCGATTCATATAAAATTATTGAGACTTATTTTATAAATAAACAGTGACTTATAGTCATCTTGAAAGAACAGGCGGTTGCTCTATGAAGATAAGGGAAATTCTAAACTTTGAGAAGTGGATTAAAATCGGGAGCTGACCAGCTACAAAACTGTATGCAAGATTTGATTAAAAATTTTAGTGCTTTGAAAGTTCTCGGTACGATATCCGATAATTCGACTCTATTTTGCTAGTAGTTTCTATAAAAAAATTCAGTTTTTTGAGGTTTTTTCCTAAAAAAATCAGACTTGTTTTGACGAGATTTTTTTATACAATTATTGCAAGAAGCTTCAAAAGTCTAAGTTAGAATTCATCGTCTTATATGGTTCGATGCACTTTCATTCGCTCTTTCCAACGGTAAAAACTACAGCTCTCTACCGTTTTTCTATCAAAAGTTATTCAAAAATACCCACCCGCCTTTTATTTTGAAATGGACAGTAGTTTACTGCATGATCGGCAAGACCATGATCACGATCGTAATATTGTTATTTAAAATCTCAACTATTTATTATCTTTTCTGAAAGAAAGGATTCTACGGCACTTAAAAAATGCTTAAAAGTTTGTTTATTTGTCCAAGCCAATCAGATGAGAGATTGATGGTTAAAAGAACATACTCGTCCCAAACGAAAACTATGTATGTCTGATAACTGAAGTCTCATACGCCAATCTTAGATTTCTATTTGATATAACTGCAGCCAATAAATGTCTCAATGTGAAAATTTCGACCAATCGAGTTTCTCGACGTGAGGATTTCGAGGAGCGGGTGGGAATGTGAGACCAGTTACCATGACGTGTTTCGACTCATCTACGGATCTCATCAGATGGCTTTTTCTCTAATTCGATTCAAAATATTTTTTATTGTTTAATTTAAAGATGACAATGTAAAAAATAGTTGGCGCCTATGCCCCCTATGTAGTTTTGTTTGGTTTTAGTATTTTTTGTTTGTGGCCAGTATGGCGAGTCAAAAGCACCATGCCGAACTCTGAACTTTTGTAGTTTTAGTAAGGTCAAAAATTGAAGCCTCTTGTATAGAAATTACCGAAAAATTACTAGTATTTCGAGGTTTTAATTATAGAAACACAATGTAAATGGAAGATAAACACGATAGCCCAAATCAACATTGAAAAAAACACAACAAACTCTCGCTTTCTTCGAGAATATGTACCGAGTTATGCATAACCTTTTTCTAGGGGGTGATAGCATGATTTCAAATAGAGTAAATTGGATATTTTTAGATGGTTCGATAGAACTCATCGAACTCTACAAAACTGTATATACAAAAAGTTTTTTGAGCCAATTTGCTGAAATAAATACGGTAAGGTGCAAAAAAAATTGCCGTTAGTATTCGACAAAGTTATTTCGCTGAAGATAATAAATATCAAAAGCTTCTTTTCGTACATAGTCCACGCACCGCCGAGTATACAAATATAATAAGTAACAGCCACCTTGGCTTTCGTACAGGTCAAAAAGAGGAAAATAGTCTGTCTTCATCGCTATACTCAAAGTAACTTAGGCTCATTTTCCCCATGCATATGAATTCTGTTGCGACTTAAAAGTTCCTTTTGGAATAAAGTGAAATCAGCTATGAGTCTTACTTTGGATCACAGTTTTATAGGCGAAATTTCAGCTTGATATAATGGTACAGGCAAGAAATAAACCAAACGTCACCTCATCGAATTGTGACCCATATTTGCATTTGAAGATGCATTCTGAGAAGTATTCATTTGGCACCAAACTCATCTATTAGCTTAGCTGTATCCACTCTAAAAATTTCAATTTGATTGAATGAACTATTATTGAGAAAATGTGAAAATCGGAGTAGAAATACCGTTCGTGCATAGACTTATATTTCATTAGATACTATGAGCAAAGAACTCCGTTAATAATACGATTTTCACAGCTCAACGCTCGTCCTAGTCTCGGTTTTGTAACATGCCTATTTGATATACAAAAAACATAGGTAGTATACGAATCATGATGCCTTTCGGTCAACATAATGACACTTTTGCAAAGATCTCGGTCACGCTGCAATCCATAACACCTGCTTGACTATCCAGAAAAGTTTCGAAAGGATCCGTCCATACGCTCGTCAGATATGGCTCGAGAAACTGCATGTGTGCAACGGCAATTTTTTTTGCACCCTACTGTATGTAAAATATATGTTAATTAAAAAAGGTACATGTGCAGAATGCGTACACTCTCGCCCTCACTCTCACTCTGATTGATGTGTGAAATACATTGATTGAATGTGATGGTGTGCGTATTCTGCACATGCACCTTGACCGTTAATCAATTCACAAATTTTTTTTTGAAATATCCATTTTTAATCTGGAGACTTTGCTCTATGTGACTGTAAAAGAATCAGCTTTATAATATCTTGTACAAGCTTATAATTTAGATTGATACTTGTACCAAAATTTATTTATCGGACTTCTACTCTATAAAGATGACATAAACTGACGGAGAACGGCATCTTTTTTTTAGAAATTAATTTTAATTTGCTTTTTGAAATTTCCCTCATTCCAATTATCGTGAAAAGTTCCAATAAAAAAAAAATTTATTTTTTCCATATTTTCACATTCATCTTTAAGGTTTTAAAAGTTTTATTTAAGTAAAATGAAAATTAGTTTTTATTTTTAATTAATAAAGGAAAATCTTAATTGAGTAATTAAAAAAAATCTGTGTAGAGTAAAATATTCTGATTAGTTGATGTTAACATCAAATAGATATAAGATAAAGGATTAACCAATCACAATGCGTAAATTAACTTCAGTCGATCCACATTTTCTCGGTGTGTAGTATAGAACCTGTGCGCAACAAACACAAGCAAAAAAGTGAAACAATAGCAAATCACACATGATTGGTCCTGAAATTTTCTGATGGGGCCCGATATAGCATAGATACTATTCGATAGAGAAAATTATTCTCTATCGAACTGTGTATTTGGTTTTTTCCGAAAAAGTGTCTAGTAATGACACAAAATGTCATTAAAGATGAGATTATAGCGACCTCTTAATGATATACTTTGTTTGTATTGAGTTAAGTCTCATTCCTTGCCACTTAAAAAAAAACTAAAAACACAGTTCGATAGAAAATAATTTTCTCTATTGATTAGTACCAAAATTATATCTAGTCCCGTTCAAAAAACCAAAGGATCAATCATAGAGCATTTGCCATTGATTCGATGACTCATCGCCCTCAGCGTCCACACCAGTGATTGAGGTCTTATTATGTTATGTTTTATGTATTTACAATTGATTGGATCTATTTTCTCTAATCATTATTCAAATGTATGTTGCAATTTTGTATATTGTTGATTATAAATATTTTTTTATTATTTATTTGTCCTATTTTTATATATAATAATATTTTCCTTCTTCTTTTACTCATTTATTGAATGATAATCATATTAACTTGAATTTTTTTTTCTTTATTTAAACAGAATTTACAAATTGACATTTACAAATTTATTCTTTTGTTTGTTATAGAATGCTAAAGGTTCAAATATATGACATACAAAACAAAATATTAAACCTAAATTTGATTATTTTTTTGATAAAATGTGTAGACAAACAACATGTTCAAAATGTGGAAAACCAACATGGGCTGGTAATCATTCATAAAAATTATTTTTCAATTTGATTAAATAAAAATAATTCATATATATTAGGTTGTGGTCAACATATTGAACAAGCATTACGAGATGTTCCTGTAGATCAACGATGTAAATGTGAAAAAAGTCAAATGGATCGATTATGCATTTTATTATAAAGACCGTTTTTGTTTTTATATATCAAATTCAACTAAATAAATATTACTAATTACCATTCATTGTTAAATTTTTTATTATTAATTAAATAAATTAATTTTATATTTGTCAAAATTAAAATAATTAGTATTTCTATAAACATAATATTACATAATCAATATTCATTATTTTTTGAATTTATTTTATTTTTATTTAGAATTTTATTTGTATCGAGATTAAAATACTCAATTAGACTATATTAAACTAGAGACTCCTGTGAAAGGTTAGACTCACAGAGGGAAAGTAAGACTTGTGAGGTGTGTGCTTCAGCTATACCCCTCTGTACTCTCATTGTAGTTGTCTGTACATCCATTGTACTTCAGAAGTCTATTGTTCTCACCCTTAGTTGAACTTCAATATCAGAGGAAAAATTAATTTAATCACTTCACCAGCGATTTTTGGACATGTAAAGTTCTTTTAAAGATTAGAACTAATGATAATATTCTTCAAAATTCTCTCTTGAAGAAACAGATAAACTGTGTTACTTAATCTTGAGTAACTGTAAATTAATTTCATCTATACAGTATCATTCTTCTTTCTACCAGACTCATTGATCTTAATTTATCATAGTTCTGTAACCAATCATATGAAAGTTCCTAAAGAAGAGAAACACTTGTAAAAAAATAATATAGATAATCTTGAACTTCAAGATTACTTTACAAAAATAATAATAATAACAATCAGTATAACTAGTAATGAAAAGTTTAAATTTTATATGATTTTCCTTGTTTCTGAATAAACAACAACAACAACAAGTAAAACAGGATATTTTGCTCTTGTCAACTCTCTTCAAAGTCGATCATCATCAGTCAAAACCAGAATATACCTAAATCACTGTACAATTCTAATGTATAAATAATGAATAATTAATTTTGAGCATAAAACTTAAAACATCATTAATATCACTTTATGTAAAAGTTATTTTTTTTTAAATCAAATATTCAATTTGTAAAGTAAATGTACTGCAAATAAATAAATACTCATGAAATAAAAAAAATAATGTAATTTACATTATGTTAATGAAAAACTTTTCACAGAGACGTGATGTCGAAAGTGAAATACATGTCATTATTCATCATGAAAATGATTAATTTTACGCCATGATAATAATTTGCAACACATAGAAACATTTTCCTGGACAAAATCAAAATTTAATCAAAGCCATATGGTTAGAACAATGGAAAAAAATTCACCGTCTATGTGACCTGCAGACTTGGAGGGAACTTTCCCAGATGTCTAAACCATTAAGATAGGGACTGCAAAATGACTTTTTTTCAGTCCCAGTCAGTCTCGATGGAAATTCTTTACTGGTCCTGATTCCGGACCCAATCCTACTGAAAATTTTTTCCATGACTTTGATCTTCACTACGTAGATATGGTTCTGTTTCTAAACTCAAGTAACATTTTTTGTGTACTCAAAAAGTTCATATACTCTAGAATCGGTCAGTATGTCCCACCGTCCGTTTACACGATAACTCTTTATAATTACATTCGATTAAGATGATATTTTGTGCATAATATTGTCATATCAATATCTCGGTCAAGAGAAAAAGATGAGAAGGATTCGTCAAGAAATGACTGAGTTATCGAAAAAATTGTCATTATTGACCATACTATACCTGAAGGAGTGGAATAGAGGGATTTTTTCAAAAAAATTTCTTTTCTCAGAATTATTCACAACATATATAAGTCGATTCAATTTTTAACGGTGATTCCGAATCAGATATTAGTTTTGAACCAAATCGTAGCTTTCTAACAAAACATCGCCCGAAAAAGGCCTTAAAATGCACAAAAATTGCATCCAGAAACCAAATTGCCTAGATATGTTTCAGATGATCAATAGTTTTCAAGTTTTCCAAATGCTTGCTATTGAAAGGTAAAAACCCGAATTCGATAGTTATTAATACTAGTGATTTATTAGGAAAATACTGATACCTGTATCTGTCACATATCTCTTATAAATTTATAATGTTGATTACGATCGTGATCTCTCCAGATACCAACGCCAATCCATTCTGAAATAATACTTTCTACCCAGTTTTTTCAAGCTGAATATGAATATGAACTCAGATCCTGCAATATCTAAAGATATTGTATCACTTTTGAAGTAAAGTCAATAATCAATAGATAAGGTCGCTTACAGTGTGCTCCATGTGAGTTTGGCTTCCCAGTTTTTTTTTTATCTTTACAAATTAGTGGCAAGAAATGTGTCTTGACGGGATCTGTCTTGTAGAAAAATAAGTCTAGTACTTCTATCACTTCTTTTATCAGATAACTTCCTCATTTGAGTAGAATGAATTTGTAGACTAAACTGTTTTCTGTCCAATTGAGACATACTCGAGCTTAAATGGCCAAAGTCGTTCACGAGATGCGGTCTCGAGGATGAGGATAAACTCGACATAATTATTTTTTAGATAGTTTAATAAAATCAATTTTTCGTCATTTCTTTTTAATTTTTGAGGTACACATAACACTCGGATTTAAATTCAACGTTTTCATAAAGAATGACAATGAAAAACATACAGATAAATTCTTTTTTTCTGGTTGTATCACTCTTGAATTTGACTGAAAAAAAATTGTCTAAAATTGATTATTTCTGTGCTCTTGTTGTAAACGTCCTGAAGCCTATAAAAAAAACTCCTTAATAATCTCGAGAAACCTTTTGATCTAAAAAAAATACAAAAGATAGTACTGCGTTGTGTGTAATATCATTTTTTTAATTATTCTTCAACATATCTTATACCTTATGATAATGACGTTTTTAAGTGCATCCATTCATGGTTTTTTGATTGATTTTACAAAAGAAAAGCTGACACAATAAATATCTCAATCAGTCGTATCTTGCATCATTTTAAATTATACTTATTTCGCAGAAATATCCTTCGTTAAAAAATTGAAAATTATTCAAGTTGGTTTTCTCCAATGTAAACTTGACGAATTTTGTTCCCAGAGAAATAAAGCACATGGTTGTCTTATTTACCTTTATTTTGCTGTTTCTCTCGTCACACATGTTATTTTGAAAGGCAAATACTTTTTCATTCTGTTGCACGACTCACGCAAAAACATCAATTTGGCGAATTGTTGTCGTTCGTATAACAATAAACGTTGTTGAAGCCTGTTGAAGGTATGTTTTTTTTCCACATCATCGAAATTATCAAACTATGATATTTTTGTGCGAAATTGTTTTACGATATGTCAATATATATTAACCGATTCTATTCAATTTTGCAAAACACATTTAAAAAGAATTTTTGAAGTATATAGAAATAAAAATCTGATCCTCTTCCTCTCTCATAGATTACAATGAAATCTCAATGGATTGTTCATAGAAGTAAATTTGATTAATATATAATGAATAGTGATCTCATCCAAACTTTTTCTTTATACTGCAAAAACTACTCGTGTCAACGAGATCTTTCATTTGATGTAAGATAATACTAGCCTTGTTGAAAACCATCCAATGAGTAATTTTAAACGCTTTATATGCCATTTCCTCCTTTGCTACTGTTTTGAGAAGCAACAGAATTAAAGTTTTGATATTTAACGGTAAATATATTTGATTAACAATTTTTTGCTCTATGTATAATAGATTTACATTGATCTCGATAGAAAAATGGACAATGAACTTCTTTTGTCGAATAGTTGTGACCAGCAAATTAATCCGAATTTACAAGAAAAGAATAACATTTCAAACGCATTGATATTGCAAAACGAAGTTAATAGTAAGTTATCAATATTCATTCAATGTCATACGCATTCACACCATTCGTTCATTGAAATTGGCTGTCTAATCATGCATATGTTTGACAAGGTCATAAAATACCATTGTTTTATACTGCCAGTGATTTATTTAGTGGATGGGCGTCAGAGGGCCGACCAAACCGAAAGCGAAATCTAGATAAAACACAATATAATGCTTAATGGAAAGGACAGGAGACGTTAAACAATAAAATCCACCCCTTTCTAAAATCAGTTTTTTTTCTTTCCAAATGGTGTATAGAAGTCTTGGAAGTTAATTACCATTTATTTGAGATCATTTTTACATGATTCTGTCTATGAACCGTTGCCTGAAAACTTAGTATGGCCTAGGTCTTCCAGAGCCATAGGGTATAGTCTTCACGTCACTAGTCTTTGTATGCTTGCTTAATGTGTTTAATCTGATTTATATATCGAATGAAAGCTCTCGCTTTCCTCCACCGAATGGTATATGGGCTTTCAGAAAATGATGTTTGTTTAGATTTTTCTATAGATTATACTGTAAATGACTAAAAGTTCCGTTTTGTGTTAGTACTTGAGAGTTTTTGATGACAATAATGAAGTCTCTTGATGAAGCAAACATCATATTTGAAAATCAGCACCCAAAACAGGACTTTTTACTATGTTTGAATATTGTTCACTTCAGAAGAGTGCTTTCCTCATGAATTAACCCAGATCAAATAGCACCATTTTGTAGAGCTTTCTAAGGGCTATCAAATGATGTATAATCCAGAGGGGATGACTACCGTCCCGAAACTAAAGATAGCTAGCTGGTCATAGATATCTGCACTTTCAGATAGATCAATATACAGTATAGTCTAGAAAAACCCAAATGAACATCATTTTCCGAAAAGGCTATATACCATTCGATGAAGGAAAGCGAAAGCTTTCGTTCGATATATAAATCATATTGAACGCACTAAGCAAGCATACAAAGACTTCTGATGTGAAGATTATACCCTGTGGTTCCATAAAACCTAGGCCATACTAAGTTTTCAGGTAGCGGTTTATAGATAGAATCATGTAAAAATGATCTCAAATAAATGGCAATTAACTTCCAACACTTCTATACATCATTTGGAAAGGGACTGATTTTATCGTTTAACCTTCCCTCTCCTTTGTGATGTTTCTTGATTTTATTCTATTACGATCATTTTAGGTTCTTTCATCAATAGTATGAACAATAATGAGATAACTACATTCGAAATATTTCCCGATGAACTAATTCTAATGATCTGTTGTTATCTCTCATCGACTGATATTTTATATGCAATGAATAATCTAAATTCTCGTTTAAACACAACAATTATGCAGTTTCGATCTTGTTTAAGTTTATCGAATACAAGTTGGTCACAGTTTCAGTATCTGATTTCATCAACGGCAATTCTTGAACAAATTGAAATTTTAAAAGGTGACAACAGTCAAGCTAAATGCATAACACCAGTCATTTGTTCAAACATTTCAAAATTCATTTATTTAAAAAAATTATACTTGATCGATATTAATAGTGATGAATTGTTTTATTTATGTTCTGAGCAATTTAAATATTTGGAATATCTAGAAGAATTCAATGTTACTATTGATCGACCTAATAAATTTTCTTTAACTGATCTTGAAGCCACAACTATGTTTATCAATATTTTTAGTAAAATCACATTGAAAAAATGTTATTTAGAAATACCCAGACATTTTTGTAATCTTACCGAAATAATGAAAAAACATGAAAATCTTCCTCGCATCAATATAAAGAAATATACTTCTCGTTTAGAATCGACAGATGATTTGTTTTTGTTATTCAAACTGGCACCTTATTTGGAAAATTTAGTGATTAAATTTGAAAATATTGGTATTCATCCGTTTGAAGATTTAAATACTTCTTTATTATTATCTTTACGTAATGTTCGTTTTTGTTGGTTTCATAGTCGAGAAATAACATTTTCATTCATCGAACGACTTTTATCTTGTATACCAAACACTCTACAAATTTTAGGTTTGGCTGCAGATACATATGATAAAACCTTTCTAAATGGTCAAATTCTCGAGCAATACTTAAAAGTACAATTTCCTAGCCTTCAACGATTTGATTATTTCATCACTTGCCTGAATATTTTTGTTGATCAAATCGAAGTAATACATTCATTCAGTACTGATTTCTTCTTAATAGAAAAACAATGGTTTATTAATTGTTATCCGAATACAGCAAATGCTTTTCATTTACATACAATTCCACTTGCTTTTAAAAAAATTTCAACATATGATGTACCAAACGCTGTAGAAAATCTAAAAACTACGATGAGTAAAGATAGAAATTCATTATTAGAGGCACACAAACATCTACATACTCTTGATATTCTGAAATCAACATCGAATTCCATGGCTCTACAATTGTTTAATTTTTGTCCAAATTTGAAATGTTTGATTCTTCAAAAATGTAATATCGGTAAGTTTATTAAAGAAATTTTCTTTTCATTCTCAAATATTATCTATTCCATTTTTATTTAGATGTAAACAATACACAGTCATTACTTGCTTCAGAAAGGTTAACAAGGTTAAAAGAAAAATTTTCGGCTTTATCAAATTTACGAACATTAATTGTAAAAGATGGTTATGATAATTATGAATTTCTCCACTATATATTAATGAATACACCATATCTGCAAGAAATATCTTCCGAAATAAATATAATTTTAAATTTAGAAAATAATTTTAAAGAATCAGTTCTATGGTCTTCGTTGAAAATTCGAATCAAACAACTCGATCTAAAAATCATTGATGAATATAATGAACAAATAATCGATAAACTAAAGGAAATTTTTGTATTATTTTCAAATGTGAAATATTTTAAGTTGAAGTTTGAATTACAGTTGCCAACAGAACTTTCAAATCTCTTTACTTTAATAATAACAAATCTTCAAGATCTGGTATCGTTTACAATTGAAACTAATTCTTCTCTAACAATTCAACATTTAAAACAAGAATATAAAGAGATTATAGCAACATTAATGAACAAAGAAGAAAGTGAATTTTATTTCGAAATTGATACTTATCTATTAACTCTATGGATATAATTCTAAACTTTTTTGTTTTATTATTTAAATTGTATTTAATCAATTCGCGTTGAAACTGATTAAAATCGTTTAGACTCTTAATCGAATATTGAGAATTTTTGGAATGTAATGAAAGTTAATCGATTTCAGCGGGACAAAAATTAATTAAGTTTTTAATTGGTTGTTCAGATTTTATGAGAGAAAATCTATTTTAATCGATTAAAAAGTAAGAATAGATTAAAATCGATCAAGAGGTAAGTGCTACACTAAAATCTGTTTAAGAAGTGATCAAAGATTAAAACCTAAAATTTTCCACTGAGATGCTATGTAGCTTTTTTCTCTTTTTTCGTTTTCTTCACTCGTCGTCATGGTTTGTGTTATCAAGTCCAATAACCTTATTTATTTTCATTTTTTTTTGGTTGATGGGGAGTTATGTTACAGTGAGAAAGCGTATATGTTCTTCTACATTTTCTCTAAAATACATTACACTGATATACTCTATTCACATGCTTTTCTTTTTGTTTGTTTTAACATTCCTTTTTTTTTCATCATTATTCGAGCCGAATTAAAGATAAAGAAGAATCGAATAAAGGGAGCTCTCATAGATAGGGTAAGAGAAAAGAGAAGAATGAAAAATAATATATTTCTTATCGATATCATTTTTCTTTCGTTTATTCGATATATGTGCACATGACTTATCCTATTTTTATCATCGTGTTACATTATTGACTGTTCTTTTTTGTGTATATCTCATTCTGTCTCTTTCTCTTTTCTTCTATACTTTTTATTCATCATCATTTATTTTTTTAGTACTGTCATTATCTTGTTGTATTCATAAAACGATATATTCGATTGTTGTCTCGTAAAAACGTCTTCATAAATTGTTCTCAATTCATCAAAATGGGCATTGACGTTATTGGAAATATAAATTATCTAATTTCTACGACAGATGAATGTACCGCTTGGTTTGCGAATTTTTCAGTACCAATGCCTGTAAAATCAAATATGATACAAGCATCAGTTCCCGTAACTATTCACGATTTACGTGGCAAGGAGAAAAACGTTAATCTTGACACGAATGGTTTCGAAGTAATGAAATACAATGGATCTATACAGGAAGAATTTGATGAAAATACTGAAGCACAAAAAACTTATTTTGAAGAGATTAGTGACCTTCTCAAGAAGCGACTTGGTGCCTCTCACGTGGTTATCTATAATTATGTTTTTCGATCTCGAAATTCTCCACTTTTTGATGAACAGTGTGATAAACATCATAAAAATCCTGTCTTTCATCCTCATGTTGATGCCGATGAAACTGGAGTTCGAGGATACGTAGAAAAAAAGTGTGGTAAAGAAATTGCTGAAAAAGCAAAAAAAACCAGACTTCAAATGATCAATATCTGGCGTCTGTTAGGTTCCAATCCAAGTACAGATAAACCATTGACAGTTTGCGATTATCGTTCCATTGATATCGACAAAGATATTCAACCACTCATAATTCGACGATCCGATCAGAGTGTAACAGCATACACATTATCTCGCAATGCTAAAGATGATCATATGTGGTATTATTTGAGCAACATGAAATCTGATGAAATGTTGCTCTTTAAAATATTCGATAGCAAACCTGATGTTGCTCAATTTGTCTTTCATACGGCTTTTAAAAATGACAATGTTTCCATGTGTAACGTAGAACAGAAGAGCCTTGAAATTCGTTGTTTCGTTTTCTATGATGATTAATAATGATACATTCTTACCGTTGATTCATAATATATAATATAAATTTTATTTTCTGGCTAAGACATCGTTCTATATAAATTTGTTTATAAAAAAAGATGAAAATAAATCTTGCTATTCTATCCTGTATATTCTAATGGACAAAAACCAGGTCCATTGACAGGTGCAGCTGGTATACCTCGTCTCAAATATCGACAACGATGTTCTTCAAGTCTTGGAGCTGCTAAATCTGGATCTTTAATATCAGCAGATGACCATAATCGTTCAGCAGCAGCTGCTGCTCGAGGCCATGTTGTTGAAATAATATTAGTTGTATCAACAAATTCTTGAAAAGAAAAAATTTTTTTTTTCATGAAAAATTTTATTTTCTATTGAATACATACCACCCCACATACAAATTTCTCCACCGATAACTAATTTTTTCTGTTCTTTAGTACCTAGAAAAAAAAAGAACCCATTTCCGACATAAATAAAAATTATTAAAATAATCTACCTGTGAAATTATATGGTTCACATTGATAATATTTAATCCAATCTTTTCCATATGAAATTAAATTTAAATACCTATAAAAATAAAAAGAAATTTATTTCAAATAAAAAACAAATTAATTAACCAGCATGTTGATAAAAGAGTTCTATAACCTAATTTAGTAACTCGTTCCATTTCTTCACGTTGAGGTTCCTTAAAAATAAATTTTTATATAATTAAAAATAATCTTTTTTTTTGTTTATAAAATATCAAACTTTCCAAACTTGAACAATTGTATCACTATTAACAGTAACATTATTATCAATAATTTCTTGCCATATAGCATAACCTTTTCCAGTATTATTTACAATATCAATTAACCGTTGCATATAATATTGTTCAAGTAATGAATAATTTCTTCCAAATCCCATTTGATTCATAAATTGACGAACATTTGGATTATTTTCCCTATTTAATAAAAAATGTTTGTTTGTTTTTTTTTTAATTAAATTAAATCTTACCAACAATCAAATTTAACTTCATCACCACCTAAATGAATATAATGATCAGGAAAAACATTTGAAATTTCATTAAAAAAATTTTTAAGAAAATCAAATGTTGTATTTCTACTAGGATCAATTGGTCCATAATGATTTGTTGGTTTTTCTCCATTATAACATTCAGTTAATATATCAACAGTTTTTCCCCATGATCTTGTATGACCAGGTGTATCAAATTCAACAAATATACGTATACCACGTTGTCGAGCAAATTCAATTAAATTTAATATATCGTCTTGAGAATATATATGCAATTCATTATATGCACCTTTTTCACTCATTAACGGATATTTAATAGATTCATATGGAAATGATTGATCATCAACTATATGAAAATGAAATACATTTAATTTACTTTGAGCCATTGCTTCCTAAATGAATTTTATTTTATTTAGAAATAATTATATATTAATAAGATATTACTATATTCATTTTAAGTATATTCATTGAAACAAAATGTGTTGATGTATCAAATAATAAACCACGATGTTGAAAACGAGGATAATCAGTTATTATTGTTTCATTTATACAAAACTAGAATTTAATGAAAATTTTTTATTATTTTATATAATAAAATAAATCAATACTAAAAGATCATCATCTGAATAAATTAATTGACTAAATGTTTCAAGTCCACGAAGAGCACCCCATACTGTAACAGCATCAAGAATACCAGCATCACCTTTTATAATAAGTTTATCTAATAAAAAAAACACTTTTATGAACATTTATAATAGACTTTGTAAAAATGTATCGCGATAGTACCAGACTTTTTTCAAGGGAATAAAAACCTATATGAATTTGATAGATTAATATCAAGATTTATTCTCTAATTCGAAACAGTTTTTCGAAAACCATTGCGGCATTGGCAGATTTTCAAATGCGATGGATATCTTTGATTTACAACGATCATTTATAGTCGAAGTATTCAGCTTCGCCCACGAAAATCCAAGATTTTATCTATGATGAATTGGGACACGATAGCTTTATGATTTTCTATAAATTATTGATCTTAGATATCGAAATTTTGTCCTTTTTAATATAGAGAGAAAATTGAATCTTCACCATATCCTACAGATTATAACGGACATTTTTGAAATGCAGCTTCTAGAGGTGTAAGTATGGTTCAAAAATTAGAGAGCAGAAAATAAGGTTTTGACGTTTAATCAATAAGAAAAGAGAAAAAAATCTCAAAATTGAGGAACGAAAAACCATCATTCTCTGATATTTCTACTGCTGACAGGAAAATATCAGCTTTGCGTGGTTTGATTGATGACAGACTTACACATTAATAATCGTATTTCAATTTTAAATTCAATTGAAAATCTTTTTACAATATAGTATCCAAAATCTTCATTAATGAGTTTACCTGATGAGCAGATTTTATATTAATAATCTTTTCTAAGAAATTATAAAACCATTTTTTTAAATATATGATTAGATGTCATTAACTAATGCTCTACAGATAATACAGTCATTAATAATAAAAATAAAAAATGACATTAAGAAGATATGCTCTTAATCTCACTCGTCATCTATGAAAAATAATGCGTATTTCTTATTCTATAGGAAAGTATTTACATGATTCATTTGATTCAAGAGTTGGCCACTGATCACAAATTTGCTGAATATTGACATTAAGACGGTTGAGTAGGGTAATATCAGTAAAAGATGATAGATTTCTCTTAATATTCTCTTTGAAAATGTTTTTCTTATGTAATGATTGTCCAAATAGATCATTCCAATAGGTTTGTGGAAAGAAGATCAATTTATAATATCGATCAAAAGCATTTGTCAGTATATCACATTGTTGACTTGTTTCATTATAAAGAAAATGAAATGAATTTGGATGAACAACAAGACGTTGAATTGATGTATTTATCGATTGAGGCATTGGCCAAGGTTGACCACGAGTAGCTTTTATAGAAAATAGATTGGACATACTTCGATCACCCTTCGCATATATAAAAACCATTGCGACAAATAGGAAAACATATTTTACATAGACAGCCATGTGAAGACACAAAAAAAATTCAATGATAATGACAAAGGTGGTATTCATTCTTTTCTTTTAGTCTATATCTTATCATTAACATCGTTATTTTTCTTTTCTTTATTATTATCACATACCACCAAAAACAAGTTAGAGTTAAAACATGTTAACTTCATTCATTTGTTTTTCTGTGTATACCATTGATAATATATTTCAAAAAGATAATGACAATACATATTATTTGAATTTATAGATAAAGCCATGAAAAGCCAAGTTGCACATTGTTCTGCATTACCGCCGGCATACTGCGATACTTCAAAAACCGGTGAGATATTGACGATTTATTGGACGTAGAATATTTTAGATCAGGATTCGACTATATACTGAAAATATTCGCCATAAGACTGTTCCCAAGTAGATCTAGACGAGCTCTATCGATTACATACCTCACTCTGCAAATTTGAGCAAGTCATCATCAACAAAATCTTTAATTAGTTAGATAGATAGCATATTGATACTATTTGTTGTTGGCATCAGCAGTACCCAGGATCCATCAATTGGAAATTCATGGAATTCAAGAAAATCACGTAATTTGAGAAAATTTCTACAGTTTGCTTGCATTCCTTGATTTCCTTGAATTCCAAGACATTCTCGACAGTGAGGGTGAAGGCATCTTTTTCTTAACAGATATAGTGGAATTCAAGAACATTTCTAGAATTTGCTTGAATTCCTTGATTTCCTTGAATTCCAAGGCATTCTCGATAGTGAGGGTGAAGGCATCTTTTTCTTAACAGATATAGTGGAATTCAAGGAATTTAGGGAAATTAAGAAGTTTAAGAAAAGATTGCGGAACTTTCTTGAATATCTTTATGTTGTTGAATTTCTTGTATTCCTTGAATTGCCAATTGGCGGATCCTGGCTATATCTCATTTTCAAGCATTCTTAGGTCAGTTGAAAATCTAAAATCATATTGTTGAAGTTTTTTAAGACATAATTTAGGCTTTTATTTTAAGAAAAGATGATAAATGATTAATTGGAAAGAAAAAGCTGCTCGATCATTTGTTTAAACAGTTAATTACCAGCTAAAATGGTTAGACTCTAACAGTAGTAGATTATGATTGCTAAGAGAGGTTTTAGAATTCATCGCAAAAGTCTTCAATTGAAACAAATTGTTCATTGGAGAGTATGACGTTTCTCACTGAGAATCTTGTTGGAGGATGAAATAATCTCCCAATAACATGAGTTGTATAAATCACTATTGATGGTGATTTAGAAATAGACAAGTTTTTGGCTAGTCGCGATGTTAAGAAAATGAAAATGTTGAGTTCATTCTTTTGTAGATCAGCAGCATCAAGGGGGAAGCAGCAGAATCCAGTCCTTTGGATTCAAGCGAGTTCAAGTGGATTCATGAATTCTGCTGTTTTCCACTTGGTTTTGGCAGTAGAATTTCCGGATAGTGAGTAATATTGTTCCGTTTTGGGAATATAACTTCCGGGTAGTGAATAACATTGTTCTGCTTTATGAATACAACTTTCGGAGAGTGAGTATTATTGTTCCGTTTTGGAAATAACTTTTTGGGCAGCGCCTGCCAAAGAACCATTCAGACAGATCAACTCAGCGGACAAGCAGGAAACTCCAATCTTATGCAGTTAAGTGCAGTCAAGCGGATTCAAGTGGATTCATCGATTCTGCTGTTTCTCCTTGTAAAGAACTCAAAAACAAAGATTTTTTCAACGAAAGAACGGATTTTTCAAAGTGTAAAAAGCCTCTAAATTTTCATCAAAGCTTTGAATTGTTATTCATAAAAATAACATCAAAATTTTCCCTTCAAAAGTTATGTAACATATAGGCAAATATGTCACTTCGTAAAGTTGATCAAAAATCCAAGCCGTTTTCAAAGTGCTGAAGTTTCTAAATATGTGGAGTTGTAGGACAAGTGAAGCTCTATCCATCGCACTAAGGCACCATGCTGAGCAATTCGGCTTTTTGGAGATATTATAGATCCAAGTTGGTGGCGTTGTAGTTGATGGTACAAGTGACTTTTTCTAAAACCTCTATTATTTTTACTCTAGTTCGATGCGTCTGATCAAGAGGAATCGAATGACTATATTATATTCAAGTTTTGATCGAATTTTCAAGGAGAAAATCGTCAAAAACCTCCAGGAAACGCCTTAAAAAATTCGGTGTTTTTCATTTTGTATCAGCAGTATTTTGAGATTTTCTCCATCAAAACGAAAGGGATTTGAAAAAAAATTTTTGTCAAAAAGATCAGAATCAAAAGCTCTATCAACCCTGAAAGTTTCATGAAAATCCGAGAAAACTTTTGTACAGGTGGGAGAGATCCCATGGAAATACCCTAGTGCATTTTTTGACTTTTTTAATATACTCTGAATCTTTCTCATGTTTTGATCATTTTCTTCATTTTCTTTTCTTATTTTTAAAGTCATATTCGAAAAGAGCATGAAAAGCTGCATCGATCTATGTATGCCACTCATTGGTTTAAGATGTTTTTGTCCCCCTATATGCGGTGAAGAGGACCCAAAACTGAGGGTTTTAGTGGATTTTTCCGTATTTTGACTTTAAAACTCAATAAAAATCGATTTCAAACAGCTTTTTTAACATGATTCTTATTCGAGAAGCAGTGCCGCACAAGTTTGAATACTTATTAAACTTTGTAGCGACGTGGTTAGGTCGACTAATGATGATTACGGGACGCAGGCTTCTACTCGCTTCCTATAGTAAAATAGCCTTTTCTCACGATAAATCTCGTTTTCTACTATTTTTAATATCATATTTGGAATCAGCAACAAATTCCGCATCTAATAATTTATTATTCAAAAGGTTTTGAAAAAAAAGTTTTTTTCGAGGCTCCTGAGGTCTCCCACAGGTGCCCAATGGATCGTCAAAAATGAAAGCCATCGTACGACAGTAAAGAGTACCTTATTTTACTCAGACTTTAATGCTGATTCCGAATATATAATTCTTTTTGAGAAATGTTTTGGATGAGAAAGTGGTCTTATTGCTACTTGTCCTTTATGAGTTTTGGAGTATAAAGAAATATCGTGAGAAAGATGCAATAGATGCTGGATATAATGTATACTTCAAAGTCATACATCATCTTCTCGAAAGTTGATTGTTTTAATTTGATACGCTGACAGGACTGTTTGTGTCATGTTTTTTGCTGATACCATAATTTGTAGTAGATTGTGAATGTTTAAAGCAAAACTAGGCATTACCAGTACTCGGCATGGGTGCATATGATGATGCAGCTATTTGAACATTCATAGATGAAATTATCTTGACGCATGGTATACATATAATTGCCGCTTCATTGATTAATATTGTGTCAGATAATTCGTTCGAAGTTGAATAAATTTGGCAATAAGATTTTTCTAAAGTATTATAAGACAACGTAAGATATCTTAGTTCCCGATTCGCGTAGAGAGTGGATCAAGGTGAACCAAAGATACACCAAGATAGAACTCGATGAGTTCTATCGAATGGACATTATTTTCTCGATTAGTCCCTGTTGTCCAGGAGAAAATGTCGAAATACCAGCCGAAATGGTTTGAAATCCTCTTTTGACCGTAACCAATTCGCTAATAGGGTGGATCAAGATAGAACTCAGCGAGCTCTCTTGAATCAGCACATACTTTCTTCATTGAATTTTAGAAAGATAGAAGTCATAAGCGCAACCGGAAAATTGATAACCGAAACCGAAGGAAGAATTAATTTTCCATTCACTTGCGTGATACTGTACGCTAAATTTTCAAAAAAAACCTTATAGTAGGAGCAGTATAATCAGCAAGGAATGCATGTGCAAGTGAAACAGTATCATTTACATCGTTTCCATCTTTAAAAATAAGTGTGTAAAGTGAAGACTATTTTTGTTCAGTCATTGGTTTTAACACACCACCAGTGGCGTCAACATGATCTAGTAGATATTTTTCTTTCCTCCAATACTGGGTGTATCGTTTAATGTATGGTTCCGGAAAAAAATGAATACGAAATGGTGTTTCTGATGTGACTTGAACATATCTTTAAAAAAAATAAAATAAAATGTATAAGAGGTTTCCCTCTCATAAATATTCAGATTATCTTGAATGTGTCTAGGCTTTGCGCCTGCTTTCCGATACGCACGAGCAATCATCTGACATTCTTGATAAATATCTTGATTAATTTGCATCTTCTTCCGATAATCTGACGCCGCTTTCTTTATTGTTGCAATTATTTCACAACCTGTGTAATTACTTTCTGCAAGTAAGCTTTCATCAGCAGCTCCTAAACGTTCGCAAAGTGTTGCTAAAGGTCTGATTTTGTTGGCATGTTTTCCTCAAGAAAAGAAGTTCATATCAATTTATTTTCAGAAATAAAAAAAGAGCTTCTTAACGACAAGCTCACGGTGTTTTCCAAAATGTCGACGTGACATTGTTTGAACATCAGAATTATGATTTTCTTTTTCGTTTATAGGCACAAGAAATAATACTGATGCGTTTAAGCCAGTTTCACCACGAAATAGGGGTGGGTCACTTAACTTAATTCAACTTAATTAAGTGACTTAATTAAGTTTTTTTACTTAACATTTAATATTAAGTATTAAATTTTTTCATTAAAAATTAAAACTTAATATTAAGCGTTAAGTGAAAACACTTAATTAAGTCACTTAATTAAGTGAAATTAAGTTTTAAGTAAATACTTAACACTTAAAATCAAGTTTTAATTTTTAATGAAAAAACTTAATACTTAATATTAAGTGTTAAGTAAAAAAACTTAACTTAATTTTTAAGTTAAGTCAAATGGCCCACCCTTACCACGAAGTATTACCAAATATGATCTTCTGGATAGGCTGTTAGCGTATGAGGCACGAAATCAGAAACTGCTACACATTCGGTTTCTTTTTTTTTTTCGCAAACGATTTTCCCAATTTTACAGCACATTTAATTCCATATGATGATAGTTTGGCAGCAAATATATCCGTCCAACCATTCTTCAATGTTTGATGCGTACGACTAAATGCGGTCTTCCATTCGCTTGCAGTTAAAACAAATGAAATCTCAGTAAAGCTAGAAGTCGTAGTGTTATTATCACCAACATTTTCTGATTGGTTACTTCGTGTGTTTGGTGGTAAGGTAATGGCAATGATGCATCGGTAAGTAAAAGTTAATTATTTGTCTCTGATGCAAAACTGTTACTGTCTCTTTCCCCTTCTACATTTCTAACAATTGTTTTTTCTTTTCATTGGCTAATACACGAATATTATGACGCTTCATATGCCAAACCTTATACAACTTGAAACGTGTTTGCTCACCTCGATCTTGGTTTAACTTATTGATAACTTGATGCCAGAGAGAACTTGATAATCGAGTACTATCATTTAATCACAATGTTTCTTTTTCCAATCGATCAGTAAGATCATCAAGCGAGCCAATAGTATCAACCAATTGATCTACTTTAATTCTTGGAAAAATATAAATATCCTTACCTGTTTCATTCATGTTTGATCCCGCCATTTCTTAATCAGATAAAATCTAGTCGAGTTGCAACAGAAGAAAAGACGTCGAATATGTCGTAAAAATATATGCGTTAAAGAGAAAGTTGATAGCTATATGTTTTGTATTTATACGTATTAATTGGTTGAACAGAATTATATTTTTTAAAAATCTTTCTCACAGCACAAAGAAATAATCTGACGGACAAATGATAAGAAATGCATAAATACATAGTGTTATATTATTGGCCGCGACAAAAAAACTTTTTCTCTTCATTTTGATCGATTGATCATAAGCATCAATCATACGATTTCCAAAAGTGTTAGAACAATACGCATCCCTTTCATTCATCAAAAGATTAAAAAAGGTACGAGCTTGCCATCGTATTTTCTTTTGATGAGTATCAGATATATTAGTCATACGTCCTACAATCATCAACCACATCATAGATATCACTGTAAGCGATATTCTAATGAATAAATAAAAGAAAAAAATGCAATCGATTCATCAAAATAACGATTTCACCATTCCTTTACTGATATTTCGGTAGTTTCTCCTGGATAACAGGATTAAAACAAGAAAATAATGTGTCCATTTGATAGAGTTCGTTGAGTTCTATCTTGGAGTGTTGTCAAGAAAGCCGGAAAAAATAAATCTGGAAAAATAAATTCGGAAAAATAAATCCGGAAAAAAATAAATCCGGAAAATCAAAAACCCGGAAAAGAAAAAATTCGGAAAAGAACAAAAAATCCGGAGAAGGAAAAATCGGGAAAAAATTTATTCGAAATTGATTCATCATAGAAGACACAACACATAGAAAGAGTGAGGATGTGAGAGGCAATCTGAGAAGAAGTTTATTTCTTTGAAGCTACCAGTAGTAAGAGTCTCGAGAAGCTCGGCGCGATCGATGTCGTTGTTATGGTAGCGAGTGTCCAAATTTTCGATTAGTTTCTGCATCGCCAATGTCTTCAGTGCTGTCTTTTTTGTGCACGTGCCTTGAGCTTGAGAGACTATTGTCGAAAGATGACTTCTTCGCCTTGCAAGCAAGCGATGAACGCCCATGTGTTGGGATAAGTCTTATTCATATGCTTGTTGAAGTGATTGTTTCAGCCTGATTGAGAGAAAAAAGAATGCTTCTCATCAGAAGATTTCATGGAGACAAAAAGGAGGATTGCTCATCCTCAACGTGATTAAGGGTGTGTCCGTTGAGGTTCACCACGTTCCAAAAGTTCAACTTCATCTTCTTCATCTAGTAGTCTAGAAAGTAGTCGATGCGATTGTCCATCGAATCGGATGCTTCCTCGACAATGTCGTCGAAATCGAGCTTGACTTGACTGGGTAGAAGTAGAGGTGAAGCGATGAGCTTTTGAGAAGAGGAGCGGATATCGGTGTTAGACTTGTAGACTGTGACAAGCTCAAATGTCTGAATTTTTTGATGGACGACAGAAAAGAGCAAAGATAGCTCGAAAACGATAATACTCGTATTTGTCCTTCCCCATGAAAGCTTTCGAGATGTTTTATTTCTTTTCCGAATTTTTCTTTTCCGGATTTTTTCTTCTCCGAATTTTTTCTTTTCCGGATTTATTTTTTTCCAAATTTTTTATTTTCCTGATTTTATTTTTCCGGATTTTTTCGTTTCCGGATTTTTATTTTCCGGATTTCTTAACAAATTCCTATCTTGGTCCACTCTCTAGACGAATCGGTCACGGCCAAAAGAGGGTTTCAGGCAATTTCGGGTGGTATTTCGGCATTTTGTTCTCAATAAGAGGGTCAAAACGAGATAATAATGTGCCCATACGATAGAGCTCATCGAGTTCTATCTTGGTCCACCTTTGGTCCATCTTGGTTCACTCTCTAAGTGAATCGGGAACCAAGGTATCCGACGTTGATTAAATAAACTATGCATAAACTTATCTATTTTCAGTTTATCCCTATTTTTAGGTTTTTATATTTTCACATGAAGCAAATCAATAACATTTATCAAATGAAATTTTTCAACCTTGGTTTTCGTTTTTAAAGTCTTTCGAGTAGTTTATTTCTGCTGTTCTAAGACATTCTGATTCGTATACCTTACTTTTTGAATTCTTCAGCATGGGTACATTATTGAATCGTCTCGAATCGCTTGTTCATCATTAAACTCGAACAAACAACTCACGTAAGCAAAACATAAGTGAAGACGGATGACGTGATCCGTCCAAAACGTCTTCAATACGTTTTAGATAGCATCTAGATAAGACCCAGATAGTTGTGAAAAGCTGTGTAAATAGATTGCAAAGATTATTCGATGAGTTTGTAAAATTGATATTGCGCAAAGGATATGAAATATTGCAGCTCTAATCAATACCAATACCATCAATACTAATATATCATACTTGCATTTTTTGCTACTCATTCGTTTACACAATTTATATCTGTTTAGTAAAGAAACTGTTAGCTAATGTTAATCGCTTATTAGTTATTTTTCCCTAGTTTTTATTATTTCCTACTTCATATACATATTGGCATATAACGTTTAATTTTGATGTGTCTTCTTCAGTTTCTAGAAGTTCGTCACATTTATTGAAAGTGTCTTTTTTTTCGAACAGATTCTTTTCTAAATTTCAATGTTTTCTGTATATTTACTTTCTGCAGTCATATAGTGAATATAATTAATGAACGTCTAGTCTAATCTAATTTCGATTGTCGTGATTTTCCTGTTTATTTTACCATTGAAATTCCATCATGATATTTGCACGTAAAAAAACATACACGCATCGTGCTAGGTACACATATTTGATGGTTATTAAATAAGACAAATCTGGGTTAGAAGCATTGTAAATTAGAAAGCATAAAATTGATGTAATGATCATCGGTGTAAATGCAGACGCTGTTGAATGGCTCTTCGCTGATGTTTAAGTGAACCTTTAAATGCTTCTGAGTAGATTTTTGATGGGAGAACAAAAATAGGAAAGATTAGAATCGGTGGAATAAACGAGAGAAAATAGCTAGTAATAAAAAGCCATGGATCACGTGCTGATTGCATACAACTGGGAATAAAGAGACGAGGCACTGCCAAAATTATAAGGAGACACGGACTAATGAGAAGATGTTTGTGTTGCCTCAGATTTTCGCTTAAGTGCTGTGTAAAAGTTTGACCTTCTCGAACATTGGAGCGAGTTCGAGCCGCCAAAAAAATTATAACTAGAGCCGAGATAAGATTGATTAACAATGGTGCAAGAAAATGAAAAAATGTTATAGCTAAATCGATAGCTTTCAATGTAGGATGATAAATAATCACGCACCATGTTCTTTGTTCATCCTCAATGTATACTAGTTGACGATAAATTAGATCTGGAAGCTCAATAAGCGAGACAACTAATACAACAATGAAAATCATCCCTTTGGCAACTTTTTTGCTTCTTATTTTGTCAAATTGTACTCCTATAATAATAGCTAATGCCCGTTCGATAGCTACACACGCATGAAGCCATCCTCCACTTGTTAGAAGAATATTGAGTAATGCGTCCAATGAACGACAACCAACAAGAAGACTAAAATAATTTTTTATGATACCCATTTGCGATAATATTAGTTGTGCAGTTTTCAATCCTAAAACAGTTAATGTAATGGGCGATATACAAGAAGATGCCAACAAATAGATGCCACATCCAATATCACGAGAACTTTTAACTTGAAAAGTCATGATTGACACAAAACTACCAATATATCCAAAGCTAAGTATTAATGCAGTAAGAGCGACAACGAATTTTACAATAGATGGCTGGCGAGTAAATGAAATATTAGGTTGGATTTGATAACCGAGAATGGCATCAAGCGAAATACCTAAACTCCTACCAGAAAATTGACATAGAGTACCATAAAAACATTCAGGACACACACAAGTATATGACATTGGGCAAGATAAATGGTCTTGAAAACACTGAGCGCCATTATAACATTGATTTATTCCTATACAATTAGATAGTTTGTCTCGATCAAACTTGAAACAATTTGCTTCTTGATCTGAATTGCAAAGGCACATAGATTTTTCGTCATAAAAACAAGCAAGTTCTTTCTGTTTTTGACACGGTAAATGGTAATATTTCATACGCCGTAGTAAAGGATATTTAAGAACAGTGATGTTGAATAAATCTCCGATAAATAAGCATTTTTGCGAACTAGCAACCCTAGCGGAAATGTTACCGGAAAGAATATAATCGTCATGGGAGATTGTCAGATAATAAATGTGACTGATTTCAAGTAGTAGCAAATGAAATGGAGCAAACTGACTGAGCGTAATTGACTGTAGATCGTAGGCGATCTTCTGAAACTTTGTAAGTCGAAAGGGTGGTTGACCTGGTATTGCTGTAATAAAATGGGCGAAAATGAATGATGGTATAGGAACGTCTGCAAAAGAAATCGTAATTTTTGTCACAGGTAGTTCGCATTTAATGCCAGCGAATCGTTCGTTACATACGCATCGATAACCAAATTCTGACTTTCTTTCATCGTCAGGCACACATATGCCACCATTAATACACGAGTCTATACGACAAACCGTATTTTGTATATAACATCTCGGACCAATTTTTCCAAGTGCACATACGCAAATTGATCGATTATTAACGTTGTCAATACAGATCGAGTCAGGAGAACAATCACATTTTACTTTAATGTTACAAAAACGACCTGACCAACCTTCGTTACATTTACAGAAAAGTTTCTCTGAATTTTCGTAGTAACTGCATTGTCCATATCTACCACATGATGTCCAACAACGCCGTGTTGGACGTGCAGGTATAGTTAGTAAAACAGCAATACGATTCACAGGTAAGAATTGAAATGGTATAGATATGAACCAGCTGGCATGATACTGCAGAATAACTGCTTGATAAGCATCCACACGGATGCTGTAATTAGCAATGGTGCTTTTAGGTCGCACAGCATAGAGAAGGTTCATATTGAATTTAATGTCACAGTTGTCTGTTGGAATATAGGTGATTTTTTCATGGGAACTGATTTGATTTTCACTATCAATGAGCATAACAATGAAAGTAAATACGATCTGCCGTTCAGCCATAATTTCTCGTTGAAACTGAAGCGTGAGAGCAACGCGTTGATTTTGATATTCGCATCGATCTCCATAGTAGCTTGGTGGGCAAAGGCACCGTTTCGCTCGAGATGCTGATAATCGAACCAGGATGCCACGATTACAATACCATATATCTTTGTACCTCATAGAACGCGCTTGGGCTAGTGGTTCATGTGTAATGGGCGAAGTTCGTGGAGAGATAATGTTCACTGAAGAATTTCCTTGAGAATTACTATTTATTCGTCGAAACGTCGTGAAAATTGTTACTCGTTCAATGTACATATTTGACTCGTAATCATTAGTCAAATTGCATAGAAGTCCTTGAGACAACGTGCGATGTTTATCCCATATTTTTGCACAAATGCCCCACCAACTATCATACTGTGTGCTTATATCTTCATGCCCAACCGGACATAACTTCTGTTCTTCACGATGCATACATTGGTTAGAATCGGATGGGACGTGATATTTGTTACAAAGTGAGTCAGTAGACAGACAACGCGTGTCATTCCAGCAGCGATAGCGCATAGTGGGTGATTGTGAGTATGCCTGTCGACAATACGTTCGTTCGTCTGTTCCTCCCAAGCAGTCTATAATGCCATCATCAGCCTGCTCCAATGCAATACAGGTTAAATTTAATGTACTCGGAGATATGCATAGATGTTCATTCGGCTGACAGAATGATTCAGGGCAATTAACTTCATCGGCTCCATTTGGACAATTCCACATTCCATCGCATCGAGTATACATATTATTACATGTCCACGCTTCACAGTTCGTTTCGTCAGTTTCGTTTTGTCCATCGATCAATACAGGATGCATATCTTGATAAGTATCACAAAGCATAGTAAAGGGAGGCCAGTCAAGATGGTTTCGTACCTCTGGTGTCCACTCATCCTCAGCACTTGTGCAATCAATTTTATCATCTTGTACCATAAGGAAAGACAAGCATTTTTCCTCATTTGAACACTTGAAACGATGCCGTTGTTCAAGTAAACAACTGTTGGTGTATTTTTCATCGACACCCATGAAACAATCGAGCTCGCCATCAAGGAGTCTGTATTTCGAAATGCATTTAGAAGAATTTGAGCAGCAGAATAAATTTGAACTTTGGTACTTTCTTTGATTATTTTCAACCAACGAGCATGCTCGAAAAATGACTTGAATTTCTCTTATCAGATCGTTCCAATTAGAATGTTTTTTTAAACCGAGATCTTCATACAAAGAACAAGTGGATCCATTGATATAAATATTCGATGGTAAGAATCCACTACAAAGTAATGCATTATAGCAAAAATAGTTGGGCCCACTGCGACGGCCATAATGCGATTGATTTGACGAATATACGAAATAAAGGTGACCAAACATAGCTGGTGTAGCAGGAAACGTAAAATTAGGAGGACATGTTCGGTAAATCAGCTCTTGGCATGCTTTACTCCATCCAGCCCAGCAATCATGTTCATCGCAATCTATTTCATCAGTTTTGATTTGCGTTAGACAAACCATAGATGACCAGCAGTTATAATTCAAATGAGAGTTACTACTATGCGAGAAAATTGTAGCTCGAAACAGTTCACTTCGGGTACTAGCACATTTATTATCGAAGGAAATAAAAGGAAGTGGGTTACAAGTGCCATCACCGCAAGTGAATTGCGTTGAATGGCGACACATACGCTCCTCACAAAGAAATGTAGGATTCGACGGACAATGCGATATAAGATCTTGTAAAAATACTTCATCGCTTCCATCGAGACAGTCAGGATTGAGAGGATCATCATTAAACATAATTGTCGGAATGCACTGAGCTCCATTATGACAACGATAATAGGTAGAGCTACAGTCGTTCGATTCAAGCTGATCGCATCCAAATTCATCAATACCGTTGTCAATACAATCAATTTTTCCATCGCAAACTTCTCGCCAATCAAGACACATTGGTAGAGGTCCGCGGTAACATTCTATATGTACATAACATGTTAAATTATTGTACATACTATGTATTTGTTGTTTGTTTTCTTTTTTTGCGTCAAACATAGCTGTAACAATGTCCGAAAATGAGTTATCGTATTCGAACATGTATTGGCAAACATCACCAAAGTGAGTACCGCCACAAAAGTAGAAAACTTGCTCAGACAATAAATTATTGGGTTCATTTAGATAGATCTGATACCTTTCAACAAGATCAATAGGTGCTGACGATATATATAACTGACGAGCAGTAATATTTTGTTCACGAAGTTCAGCGAATGTTTCCCAGAGTGTATCTTTGTGATAACCCATTTTGTCATCTTTTCCCATTGATGGTTGAAGTGGACGAAAGCAAAAAGGAATAATTTGATCAGCAGATTCAACATCAAAGCCAAAAAGCAATGAATTACTTGAGTAATAATGCAAACATTGATAGTGTAGTTCATTACTACTTAATCGATCACTATTATACAAATGAATCCGATAGTCTCTGGCCGATACTGACCATATCAATGTAATCAAAAAAAGGTACATTGATATACCCGTTTTACGTATTATTGCATCGGTTTTTTTCTAAAACCATCATAGAGAAAAACAAGATTTACCGATTAATATAATCATCTATTAGTCACCAACACGCAAAAATGACATTCATAAAGTAATCATTTTTTCTTTATTTTAATGCGTACATATTATAACTTTAAGTCAGATACACCAATGGCACGTTTTTTGAAAATAATATGATTAACTAAATATTTGGTAAATATTATTTCTAGTGTCATTTTTCACGAGGGATATAAAGAAAAACGGTATCTATATAGCAACATCAGCCTAGAGCGTGCATTAAAGGCATCTTTAGAAAACATTTGTCTATCATAATTAGGTGTACGACAGCTCTATATCACTCAAAAGAGCTAGTTCATAAATTTCGTTCTATTGAAGTGAGCCGTAGAGTTCAAACAGTTCCAGATCATAAATTTAGGTGGTTTGAGCGGAAGATCTGATTAAACAGCTCAGATCGCATCCTAACTTCTGCTCGTTTTGACTTGTTATAGCAGTCAATCTCTTCAACTATAATAACCTAAACATAACCATTTAGACCCTCCCAAGGAGATCTACGAGTAGCAGCTGGAACGTTTCACTGCTTAGGAATGGTCCTTAGAACTTTTTGGATTCTGCTTCCCAGTGGAGAGCTTTCGTATGATAAATAGACATCTGACATTTTTTGAACAAAAATAGTCTTCATTTGCTGACAAATGATCATATATCATTCAAGAAATCATTTTTCAGAAATTAAAGGCTTTTCCAACAAAATTTTTTTTTCTACGAGAATAAGTTGAGAATCCTTGGAAATTAAGCAGCTTTCTTATAAGCACTTTGAAATGCGACTTGAAATTAAGGGTTTTCGGCTCCCTCCTAACTGAGACTAACGCTACAGACTGTAGCAACCACGGTCGAAGATCAGTGAGTACGTTTCGCCAGTAATGGGGAGGATTTACGATGGGGTGAGACAGAAAAGAGAAGAATATAGCAGAAGGAGGAAAATGAAAGAATCATTCCTAGGGTAGAGGAGTAGAATGGAGACAAAATAAATGGCAGAGGCGGAGCAGAACAGTGACGAAGGCAAGCAGAGGGAGATGAGGATTCATATACGAGTTTTCATTAGCAAACAGGAGAGGGGCTAAATGTCGCTGGATACACTTTCTATGAAGATATGTGAGCTTCCAATTTTGGCCTCGAAGGAACCATGCTAAAAAGCTTTTAGATAGGAAATCGTATATTCTCGAAGTCATATTAAAATGAGAATTTCTGTTGTAGGTGATGCAAGAGTAGGTTTGGATAGTTTGCTATTCTACAACGCTCTCCAGCTCAAATTTAGTTACAATCTCATGTTCCGGCCTAACTGAACGGCTGTTTTTGGCATTTCCAAGAAAAAACAATGATGAGATTTTGCATCCATGAGAGACGAAAAAAAAAGTTTGAATAGGTTAGAATAAATCTGCTTTCAATAGCAACTTATCGGCTCTTGTAAACTTCTTGTAATACGGAACATGAAAGAGAATAAATGTCATTTCATCTTCAGAGTATATTAGCAATGAGTTGTTATATTTCGATTTTTATTCTCAATAAAAAAGATAATCGAATAAGATCTCCTATGGGGCTTTATAGAGAAAATTTTGTGCTATCGAATGGTTTGTAGCACTTATAGATCTAATCAAGTTTTGATAAAAATATTCTATAGACAAGTAAACTGAAAAAAAAACTGTTATTTTTGTCAGATTCGATGAGAGGGTGATTCACTCGTATCTGTTATCTTGTTCAGATCTCTCACGAGTTTATAGGTATAACTTGGGTTGAAGATTATAAATACTCCAGTATTAATTCACACATTGATATATATACAGTATGACCTTTCAAACTAAATATCAGAGATCAAAATCTAAAACCTATTAATGAACAGTCCTCTATGTATCTGAACGAACTTTTGACGAAAATTCTCATAAGTATTTGTAAGCCTTGCAACATTTCTATAGATCCTTTCCAGGAATTCATTGATCAAATCAACTCGATTCTAATAGTAATCTGTCTATTGATTTTTACAATTGTTTATTAAGTCATTTAAGAGGCATTTCGTGAGAGAATCACTCAACCAGTCCATCGATGCTCGGAGGAAGATTTTTAATTTCTAAATTTGAATAGTAAATAATAATTATTATTTCTTGTGACAAATCAAATTTCCTTCGAATAAAAGCACTATGGAAGATACTATCAGTCATTATGATCATGTCCAATCAGTGTATTTTTCTTCTTCCATGCTTTTTGGTAGATAATCGCCGATTGAATTTCTTTTTCGACAAGCCATCCATCGATGTTTTTTATCCATCGGAAAAGAAAAAACTTGTCACGTTGATGACGACTCTTACTCATATAATCATGTGCGCGTACTGCACAATCGCAACAAAGACACTTAGCCAATGTATTACACGGTGTTGGACAACGACATCGACAACAACAAAAAGGAAATTCACCATGACGAATACGTCTTAATAAACTACGTATAAAAAGTTTCAATTGCATATGTAAAAATTCATAATCGAAGACCAGTTCGTAGAAGATAATATTTCGATTTAATTTGGCTTGTGTTTTCAATGTGGGAATTTCACCAACGGCCAAACCTAAATTTAAGAGAATTGAAAATTAAATTAATAAATAAAACGAAAGTAACACATCTTACCGATCAATAGATTGGCAATGATAATTGTCAAAGTTACTTCTGTGAGAATGAAAACAACATAAATAACTGGATAAAGCATTACACCACCATTTGTAGGTGTGTAGAGACGCGCTTCATAACCTAAATCGTACAGACCGATCGCCGTTCTCATAAGTGCTTCGAATGGAGTTCCATATGGCGTTTGATACTGAACTAACATGTAATAGGTAAAACCAAACCCGCAAATCAGTGTTAAAAGAACAGGAATACATTTAACAAATTTAGAAAAAATGACTTGTATCATGACAACATAGAGACCCCAATTCATCCATGGAATATATCGCATGTAAGTTAGAATGGTAATCCATGAAAAGAGCAAACCAATTGAACCCTAAATAATGGTTTTTTTACTTTTGCTTTCAATGTAAATGTAACTCACTAATTGCCACTGAATGGGGCATCGAATATCGAGTGGTCTTTGCCAAGTTGACCAGTCAAAGACATTCATAAAACACAGAATGAATGCCAAACTCTCGAAATAAATGGACATGTTGCGAAAAATACGAGGAAAAGCAAACAGTATGATGCACACATTTTTTATGACAAAAATTATTGCTAATAAATATAATACTGGCGCGCTCCATTGATAAACGTTACTCTTTAACGCATCTGTATTGTTTGATTGTATAAGATAAGCACCGACATTCTCACAGATAGTGTCATTAAATCCATAATCCCATATAAGTGTACCATTTAACGAATCATTGAACAAACTATAATAGTAGTATGGATGTTTTGATTGAAGAACTGTTATTGTGTAGAGAATGACAAAGAAAGCATAGAGAAAGGAAAATATTGAGAATAAAAAAAGACCAAAACGTTGAAATTTTTCTATTGCTAATTGAGTACAGTAATCATGTTCCATCAATCTCATCTCTTGACATTTAGAAATGATGTGAAGAGGATGATTCCCTACCAGAGTATAAGCATTAACTGTGTATGTATTCTTCAATTGGTCAATACTAGTCTCACGATTTGAACATAATAACCGTGAGAACCAATTCATTTTATAGCTCTTCTTCCTAGGACCATCACCTAATGAAGAGTAAATATCAGAACAAAAAAGTGTAATTTAATGAGTTACTCACCGTACATCCAATCGCGAATACGATATTGATCTTCGAAAAAAGTATAATCGTATATGACCTGATGTTCGGTCATATAATCACTTCCTCTAATCGTAGTTAATTTGGTATCTATCAGTTCATAGGCAATTTCAGGCATGAAAATAATTAATTCTCGCATCGGTGTTACTATAGTACCACTATCATCATAATACGCATTCTCCATTAATCGTCGCCAATTGTTACAAGAAAGTAAATTTCGTACAATAATTTCACGATGATTGACAATGGCTACATCAAGTGCATTGAGACCTTTTGAATTGCGAACAGTAGAATCAACATTTGTTCTTTCCAAAAAATAATTAACTACATTCAAATGACCATATTCACATGCCGAGAGAAATGGTGTATCAAGATTATTGGCTTGAATTAGATAAGATGCATTGAATTCTTCGATAAAACATTTTATTACTTCCATGTTTCCTAAGCACAAAATAATCAATTTCGATTTTTTGAGAAATATTAAAACATTTCAGCAAATAAGCTTAAGATTCACTACATAGGAACACACTTTATTATCGGCTGTTGGAGCCCAGAAATCAGTACTTATTCATTTTACGATATGAGAGAAATTTTCATGTAGCTCCTGAAATCTGTTAAAGACTTTTGAAGTTCACTGTTCCCTTAGTCTTGATTTTGACCTCGATCATTGTTTGTAAAAGATAGAGAAAAGAAGTTCAAATTCGACTAGGTGAGCTCCTCAAAAATATTCTGGACGATCTGTCGCTCAGGATAGAAGACAACAACTAATTTGAGACTTACCTTCAATGCAAGCAAGATGTAGAGGTGTTTTACCATCTATGTCTCGGGCATCATTTAGTGCCTTTATAGCAATTTTCTTGTCAATTGTGTTTGGCAGGAGAATTTTGACTAAATCATAATTACCGAACTTGGCACACACATGTAGTGGCGTACGTCGTTTCAAATCTTCCACAAAAAGATACACATACTCTTGCATATGTTTGACGAAAAGTTCACAAATGCGCATATTATTTTGTTTGCAAACGAGATGCAACGGAGTGTTGCCCTCATTATCTTGCTCGTAAAGAAGTTGATTAGCGATATGTTTATAGTTGTGGTCTTCGAAAATAAACTTGCAAATAGCCAAATGACCAGAATCTGTCGGGCTCATCACCTTTTCTATATTAAATACAGTTTCGGCCGTTTTCTTACAAGAATCATTAGGAAATTGAGCGGGCGAGTATTTAGTTACATGTTGGCATTCTTGCTGGACGCATACATGGAAAATATTATGTTGACAATCTTTAGTAGATTCTTCCAATTGTTGTTCGACATTTTTTGAAGTTGAAAGTAAATACTTAACACAATCAACAAAGCCAAAGTGTGAAGCAAGTAGTAGAGGTGTATAGCCCTCTTTGTTGTAGTCGGATACATTGTTCAAATTAAGATTTTCAACTAGATAAGCAGTGACGTAATCCTCATCAATCGATACTGGTGATTCAATCGCTGGATACTGGACTATTCGTCGGCTATTATTGAGTTTACACGCAAGATGTAGAATTGGAATGTTTAAAGTTAAATGACGATTGCATGCATCAAGAATAATACTGAGAATTTTACAATTGCCAGATTTGATAGCTGAGACAAGTGTCGTTTCCCATTGATCATTATCGACATGAAACAAAAGATATTTGACTGATTCAATATGATTCTTCTCGGCAGCTCGACATAAAGCTGTCTTTCCATTGGCATCTTGCATATTAGCATAACGACGTAATAGATTCAAAGTGGTTGGTTTTGAAAATAACTGTACACAAGTATAAGAATATTTCTCTCAATATATGCATCTATCCTCTACCTTCCTCACTTACCATGACCTTTTTGAATATTGGATCTGTAGCCGATAAGAGCATTTCAATCATTCGTACAGAGTCGCTATCCAACGCCAAGCTACATGCTAAGTGGAGTGGAGTTTCATCGAATCGGCTTGATTTCTAAATTATTAGTAAGTTTTTGATATACGATAGAAAATATATTTCAAAATACTAGTTTCTACATACAGTCACATCAGCTCCATGATCGATTAGCCACTTTGCATAAGAATAGTTGTTACACTTCACAGCATGATGCAACTGTTAAATAAAAAATTGGCAATAAAAATCGATTTGAGCTTCATATAATCTTCATTGTTCACTGTATTATCTCCGCATACAGATCGTCCAAGAAAAATTAATAAAAATCTGAGATTGTTAACGAAATCATCACCAAAAATAAACTATGTAAGAGCCCTTCGAAATTTGATGAAATTTTTTTAACGTGGAAAAATACAAGTAACATTCGTCTATGGGCTCGCTCAGCTCTTTCTCATAAAAATCCTGTTTTTGGATCTTCAGAAAAATATAATTAATAATTAATCAATAATTGAATGATAAAAAGCCAATCTCAGATTTGGATTCACTACTCTAAATTACCTTTCATTAATTTTATCTTACGAAAAATCTCTGTGGTTGAAGAATAAAACAAATACCAGAGAGGAAAATTTGAATAAGTTTTTGCATTGTAGTTAAGATATTTTCTTAAAACATTTTGAAGGTTTTTGACAATCCTGAAATCTTTCAGAATCTCTAAAGACACATTCAAACGTCAATTAATGTTTTCTATTATCTCTTTTTGAAATTCAAGAAGTTTGAAGACGCTTCAGTTTGAGAAGTGAAATATATCGGAAGCTAAAAAATGTATCTTCACATACTCATTCGAATGAGTTTGAATTTGCTGCTAACCAGTTTTTTAGAGTATAAAGGACATCAAATCACGTGGTGATTCGAAAAATTGAATCCACACAGAGCTCTGTATCAGACACGACATTTTCACTTCAATCCTATTATATTTTGTTGGTTTTCTAAATATTAATGAATGATACGGACGAGAAAAAAATTTTATTGTAGTCAGTTATGTTCAGTACTGATTCAAGACTTGTTTAAATGTATGATATTTCAGTGAGTAGCAGTCAACTTTTTATGAAAAGATAAGAATTGAAACTGATCACTCAAAAACTGTTCGGGGAAAAATATCAATCATATTTGAGAAGGGTACATGTTACTATCAATATACCGGTGTTCGAAATTCATCGTCGAGTGCATCAATTTCTATTTTAGGGTTGAGTTCGACAAGTAATCGCAAGATTTGCTCACCAGGATCCTTGAAACGAAAGATGATGTGTATAATTATTAATTGATAAGAATACGACAAATCTTAAAAGAACTCTTACGACTTCATCAGACTTTGACCATTTTTGTCGTTGTGCATACATGTGCAGTATAGTCTCGCGATTAATTCCTTTGACATCGTTATCTAATACAGTTAGTTAAATCAATAACATGTAGTGTGCAAAGATGACTGTACATACCGCATTTTTTATCTACTAAAAGTGATTGACAAACTTCGAGATTGTTATAAAGAACAGCATAATGCAATGTACACATAAAATTATCATCCAATGATTGCAAAAAATAACGCTCTTTATGATTAGGACAACATAAACGCCAGCACCACCAATGACACGACCAGTTTGAAATAAAAGCAATATAATCAGAATTGGATGTTATATATGAGTTCCAATCCTTTTGCTTTATGATAACCTAAAAGCCAAAGATGTCGAAGAATAAAAAGTATTTTAGGAATCATAGAGATAATTCACCTGACGCAAAGCTTCTCGAACAATCTCTTCCCTATTTCGTTGATCTCGAGTGATACTATTATCTAGCATATTATCAAGCGAACGACGTCGTGGCTTGTGCTGTTCACCTATCTCTTTCCATACAATAGCTGTTATACTTGGTGAAGTATCAACGCATAGTTGGTTAGAAGCAAATTTGGATGATGTTGACGACTGTAACATTGCATTATTCTCTATCTCAGGGCTTACTTGACTATGATTTTTGTGCATATTGACGACAAAAACGTCATCACATACTGATGATATACTTCTTTTCAGTTGTCAAGTCGTTGATTAAATAAAAAATGTGTTTGAGAAATTTGGTCGTGAGCAAAAGAGAAACGAATTAAATAATGAAGTGCAAACAACATCATCTTAATAGTAGGAAAAACATAGAAAGTGGGTGAAGTAATGTTAAAGAACAGCTAAAGTGATACAAATGTGAAGCTTTAAATGAAAGATAAACAAATGAAAGTATGTATGCCTCTTTTAACAATCCACTAAAAAATGGATTGAAATGACGTGTGACAAAAGTATGGCTCGTTTTTTTTGTAATACTTTGTAATCATAAGCAACTTTTAGCATGATCTTGATTACTTGTTGACGAAAATTGTAATATTCACTCAGAAAAATCATTTAAGGGAAGCATTTCCTTTCCGGCACTTTTTAAGATGAGCTTCTCAGAAGATTTTGAAACTTCTAAGGTAAATAGATCTCGATCAGTAGAATAAAAATTGTCATAGACTCAAAATTCTCGGATGTTTCGTTCTGGGAGATAATAGAATTACAAGTGCTAAAAAATGGTCTCCGTTATCGCTGTGATTTATCAGCTGCAATAAGTCCCACAGAGCTGATATTTTATAACAGATACTACAGGCCTGTTAAAGTACTTATTTTTTTTGTGTCTTCTTATCTCATTCCATTCCAATAAAAAGATCAAAATAATGAGGACATCCAAAAAAATGCATGTTTTTTTATTCAGGACTTTTTTGTAAACGCTGCTGAAAACCAAGAGTACATTATTTTTCGAAACAAAAACATAAAGCACCCAATAGGTCTTTAATATCTATAAAATAGAGATTCAGTGCAATCGGATGTAGAGAGCCACAGGAACGGAAGTGATTCTGAAAGTTTTTATATAAAACTACATTTCCAAAAGACTGAAAAGGAAAAAAAAATCAGTTTTCATATAGAAAAATGTTTTCAGTTGTCGATACTTTTTGGTTTTGAATTGTCAAAACGTGTCTAATAAATAGTACACACTTAGAAGCATATATAGAGCCAAAATAAATGTGAAAATCTCGGATTTAAAGCCGAGTGTTATGTGTACTTCAAAAAGTAAAAATAATTGATGACAAATTGATTTTGATCAACATTCTCGAAAAACTAGCTATCTTGAGTCTACGCTCAACATTTTGACCTTATCTAGTCAACGAATTGGGTATTTGAGATTTGGGACGTCTAAATTGGACAGAAAACAGTTTACTGTACAAATTCATTCTACTCAAGTGAGTAAGTTATCAGATACAAGAAGTGCTAGAAGTCAAAAACTGAGGATATCCGAAGAAATATTATACTCCAGGATGGTGGAATTTTCGATTTTTCTCATTTGATGCACGATATCCTAAGCTTATTTTTTACAAGATGTAGATCTCATCAAGGCACATCTTTTGTCACTAAATTATAAAAATAAAACCGCTCGGGAGTCAAGTTAGCATGGACGACACTGTCGGCGACCCTGTCTAGTGTTTATTGACTCAACTCTCACGGTGATATTATATATTTAGAAATCGAGTTCAGATTCGTGATCAGCTTAGAAAATTGAGTGGGAGGAGCTATTTTACAATGGATTTGGGCTTATATTTACCGAGATTATGGTCATAGGTAATCTTATGGATCTATCAGAGATATATGATAGAGAGAGGTATCAGTATTTTCATAATAGTCCACCAATATAAATAGCTATCGAGTTCAGATTTTGTTCCATTTGATAACTCTTTTTTTAGTAGCGACAAAACCATGCATCTAGAACAGTCCAAAACCGCTAGTCATCCGAGACATATTTAATCACATTGGCCTCAGAATACAGATTTTGTATATTTTGTGACACTATGTGGGCAACTTTCACTTAAAAACATACGAATTGTTTAAGAATTAATATCATATTCGAAATCAGCGTTAAAAACTGAGTCGATCCATATATATTTTAAATAATTCTGAGAAAAATTGTTTTTTTGAAAAGAATTCCTGTACTCTCCTCAGCGATGGTCTGGTCAATAATGATCATTTTTTCGATAATTCAACTATTTCTTGGCGAATCCTTCTCATTTTCTTCTCTCGACCGAGATATTGATGAGACAATTCTGTGGACAAAACTTCAGCTCAACCGAATGTAAGGTGCGGAACACGCAAAATTCGAGCAAATATTTTTTTGATTTTTTTACATATGGTTGGATAGAGCAAGTCGAGCTGAGTAAAATATATATGAATGAAAATTTTTTGGAAAAGTTTTTAGCCAAAAAAATCGATGTTTTTTCGATAGAGTCGAAAAATCAATTTCTTTTAAAAAAATATACTTTTTAATGTTTTCTCAATTTTGAGAAAGTTTTTTCAGCTCGTTGGAATCATAAAACTTACATTTTTGTATTCATCGTGAAAAACTGCGTCGACTACACCTATTTCTAACTTATTCTGATAAACTATAGTAAAAATATATTTATCAAATGTAGAGGATCAAAAGGTGAAAATTGATGTTTCGTGGATTTTTTTGCAAAGCTATCTAGTTTTTTGCGTCTCAAGATATAAATGCGTTTCATATACC
>JAJEKB010021389.1:500357-588181 GCA_022393335.1 Macrotrachela quadricornifera | reverse complement strand
GAGTTCATTTATATCGTTGATAATGACCGTGTTATTTATTTAATAAAAGGTCGAAATATTCGAATTAAATGTTTTATTAATGTTGTAAATTACATTTTCACGAATTGAATTAATGAGAAAGCGGTTCCGAGCAATAAAAGACTTTTGGGGTCAGAATTTTTTAATTAGATACGGCATGTCAAGATTAAACAAATCCTAGAGCAGATCGTGTGGTTGTCACTTCTTGAGGCGTATACCCAAAAAAGTCTTAACATTGATACATTTCGTTTCTAAAAAAAGAGTGTCAATGTACATCAAGTTATAGTGGTAAAGTTCTAATCAGCTTTCTAGTACCTGCAGTGTGAAAAAGCTACTGTTTCGGAAAATGTTGCAATATTTTTATTCTAACTAACCGTTAAATAACATACGAATAATTAAACTAAAACTGAATGAATGTTTATTGAGAAGACAGAAGAGTCAAAAATCTTTTTTGTTAAATAATGTGAGAAAAATCCATTTGAAATGGATAAAACAACAGAGAGAACAGAAAAGTACAAATGAGCAGATATATGAATGAAAGAGAAAATAGAGATGAAGAAAAAGAAAATATCAAGTAGAGCATATATATAGACGAGTAAGGAATAATTGTCGTTTGTTTATTGTATAACACTCATGTTTAGAAAGACACTAGAGATTGGTGTTCATATAATTGGTGCACGACGCTTGAGCTTGATTGGTACATGATCAGGTCCAATTATAGTGAGTTCAACATCACAAACAACAGTATTCAGTTTGTCAGTCTTCTGCACTGTATACGTTTTAAGCAATCGCACTAGTGCTATTTTCAATACTAGCAGACCAAAACGCATGCCAACACAATTGCGTGGTCCAGCGCCGAAAGTTAGAAGAGCGAGCGGATGACGTTTAGTTATATGTCGTTCAGGATAAAATTTGTAAGGATCTACAGGACCCCAGAGATCAATGTCGTAATGAATACTGTAGACGTCAGCTTGAATGACCGTGCCTATACAAGAAATTTGACTTATCAGAATACTTTGTCAAGAAAGGAAATTAACGTAGAAATCCTTCAATATATATATTAAACTGTTTTTGTCGACTTATAGAATGCCCTTTTCTTATTATTATTTGAAGTTTTATGACTTATTGAACAGAGTTTCACTAACATAAATAGCTTTTAGGACAGAATTACATCAAGTTTCAATTTACCATCGACTTCTGAAATATAATTTGTTCTCCTGGTCGGTGATCGGATTGGCTTTTTGCAACCGACATAATGTTATCATAATGCGATATGTCATCAGAATCATAGTGACAACTCTATTTATCTTTCTATAGGAGCCAAGGGTAAGACACTATAATGGTCACACATAATCAGAGATCCAATTTTTGAGATATTAACCTATTTGCTTTTTACTATTTAATCTGTTGCGTATGAATAACTTATAAATTAAAAATAATCTTTCACAATCTACCAGTATTTCTTGCCAATTAATGTTAGCTTCTGTGCGTTTGCTTGCCAGAATCTGAGACATACATCAATCAATGCAAAATCTGTTAGTTCATGCATTGAACAGGTCACTCTTCTCAGATAAACGACTTATGCCCGTAAAAATCTCTGAAAAGTGACTATAATCTTTCAAATCCTTCGCTGATTATCTTCGTAAATTGTATTCAACTCGTATGCATTTGTTTACCGAAGTATCGAACATATGTAAAGGTCTAAGTTTCTAACGTTGATTTCTAATAAAAAAGCAGCTTGACTGCATGGATTTTTAGCAAACGTATAACTGATTTGTCCTTTAAATCGCATTCTTCACGTTACAATTACATTTTTAGTAAAGTTTATCTGGGCTCGTATGTAACAAAATGTTGGAAACTTTTGCTGAGTAACATAAAGTGTGCTACTCAGAAATTATCTAGCATTACTTAAAGTTTTTGACGCCTATAGTATAAAAAATATTGCTATTCGCCCATATATATTTGTTACTTCAGCAAAAAAAGTGCACACATAACTGTATTACTTTCCAAACTGTTTTTCATTTTCGGTGTATTTTTGCTCTCTTTTGTAGCTTGAAAAACAGAACTAAAAGCACATGGCAGCTCTCAGATTGTTTGCAAAGACTGAAACGAAATTCGTAACAGACTCTGATAAGAATCATATTGATGAACTTTTGACAAGCTTCGCTTTTTTCTTCAGCGATATATTCGGCAGTATTTCATCAGTATGACAATTTATAATGGATTACAGTCCTGTATTTTTTCTCTTCCGTTCCTAAAATTCAATGTTGAAGAGCTGCACTAGAAATGGAAAATCTCATGATTGTTGATCAATAAAACGGCCAACAAAATATAGATTCTGAGAGTATACTGTTCTTATTGCATGACGCTATTATCTATGATATCTGTTATTAGAAAGAAGATACTGAATATATCTCACCCTTTTTAATCCTATGATTGTCAATAGTAGTATCTTGAACACAAATGCGGTTGGTAATGATTGGTGCCACGGGATACATTCGATTCACCTCTTTTATGAACATATCCAGATAAGTCAATTTTTCAACGGCATCATATATCGATGACTGATTGCAATCGTCGAACTTAGAATCAATCTCTTCTTGCAACTTTTGTTGCACGTCTTCATTAGTAGCTAACACATATGTGCAACAGGAAAGTGTAGTCGCTGTAGTCTCTGTGCCAGCCATAAAGAATATAAGAGTATTAGCCAGTATCTCACTGTATGTCATTTTGTTGAAGATTGACGATGGTCGGTTCGATGAATCCATCGGCTTCTCATTATCACCATCATCATCATCAATATCATCATGCTTATTAACGTCCTAGTAACAGTGAGAAAAAGAAGAATGCTTGGACTATGCAGCAAAACCGCATTTTTCTCTCTTCACTCACCAAATTTTGCTGGTCAGTGGCTGCTTTTAGCATAAGATGAAGAAGATCCACACGATTGCTTTCACCCAGTTGGCACCGAACGCGAATAGCATGCTCACCGATGCGTGCCAATAACCAGAGATAAGGCAGTTCGTCAAGCTGAAGAAACGAGAACGTTTCGTTTAGCTTAAGGAGCAGCGCATTATATTGAAGAATAATTCGAAAAATAAAGACGGCTATGAAAGACGGCAGCACCGAGGCTAATTTGACAAAGAACAATTTTCTATTGTCAATAGACAAAAACTCGGTCATCTTTTTCAGGTAAATATTATCGGGATTTCGTTGAACATCCGTATCAAGTGAGAAAGCGCATCGACCTAAAATAACTTAGTTGATTCAGTAGCATTTCCGCGCTCTTGTACTTACATACAGCATCCATAGTCAGTCGAATATATATGGAACGAACGTTAACATCGATATTGCTATCAGCATAAGGAGCCAGTATGTGCATCAACTCATCAACACAATCTGTAATTAATGATGACATTAACACCAGTTTTGCTTTACTGAATATAGGATTGATTACATGTCGTTGTCGACGCCATGTCGATCCAATACTATTGATCAATTGTACTCGTTTTCCTCGATCAGCTAGCATAAATAATACTGGCTTGCGTGTATCAAAATGGTTGAACTGCTTGATAAAGACTTGTTCAAGAAAATCAACATCAGACACAACATAGATAGGAAGAGTACCTTCAAATATTCCATAAATTTTGCCATATTGTCGTGTCCAAGTTTCTAACTGACGAAAATATTTCGATGTTCGCCAGAGCGTGTCTAAATTACCAATTAAAAATGTTGGTGGTGGTCCAGGAATGTTAGCTGCTACAAAATAGCGATATTTACGATTGATAATGATAATGATCAATACGACGACGGTCAGTAACAGAATTATACTCAACCAGAGAGTGTTCTCTACTAACATATTTGTTGCAACAAGCTTAAAATAATTTATTTTTTGTAAGGGTATTAGGTAAAACACAAGATTATTTTTGTTATACATTCGAGAAAAGAGAAGAAGAAAAAGAGATAGAAAAAGTAAGAGAACGTGACTAATTATATACATATGGATTATTGCTATTTACTTTAATTGCTCATATGCTATTTTTATTTCATGGTAAATCATGCGCTTAAGAAGTGATAAAAATCGTACTTTTACATCGCTATTCGTATTGCATTCACATATTATTCAGTACACGTAAGTGATCATCAATCCTACAATTGCGCTTTTAACTGAATATCTCCAGCAGAGAATTTTCTGAAATTATTACGTTTAAAAAACTATGTAGCCTATTAATTAGAGATGTCATTTACCTGTTTATTTTTAAAAAAATATAAATTGCAAATAATTTATATTTAAAAATGAATATAAATTAGTTTTCTTCTTAATTTATATTTATCTTTAAATATAAACTATGCTTCCTTATAATTTATAATATATTAAACTATAAATAAAAATTAAACTTTTGTCGTTCTATTTGATAAGAATATACGAGAATTATCTACATATATATTGATCAATATCTGTTGATCCATCTGTCTGTGCTAGGTCAAAGGGTAAATAACGCTATAGGAGCTACTACATTGAGATACGCATGAATCTTCAAGTCCTATTATATAAAAGTATCGATAAAACCCTGGGGGAATGTTATATCAAAGCACTCCAAACCTTTAAACGCTGTTAAATGGTGATCGAAAAGTCTTGGGTCTTCTTAGAAAAACTGTTCTTCCTACTTTATAGTAAACTCAAAAATTTTCAAACTTCGATATCTTATCCTTTGTAAGTAGGTGAATATTGCCACAAAGTTTCATGCCTTTATCCATTATAAGGAGACTATACAAAGCTAACATTCGATAAAACTTATTTCTTCATAAATCAAAAATAATAATTGGTCTATAGTGCGTGTAAATAAACCACTTTTGGGATTCATTTTTCTACCTGTTGATCTGTCTCATGCTGGAAAGAAAATATATTAGAAAATGCAGCATGAAAAGCTCGACAGTCTAAACAATAAAGCGAAATTCTAAATTTTGCCATTTCATAAACTGATCGCTTAAAATTTTGCTTTTTTACTGAAGAACAAATGCACAATAAAAAAAACAAGCTTTTCTATGTAAACTGTAGAACTTTTGACGCTCTATCTTCCGATATATTTTCCCATTTGTTAATAAAATGCATTAGATGACAAAAATATGAAAAGATAAGAAATTTTTCGCTCTCTTTTTTTGAGACCAAAAGCTGTATAATTAAAATACATATTATTGTGTAGATTGTGTAGCGTTTCATATGGTATCTTCTTATATTTCTTCTTTTGTTAATAGAATACATCAAGTAGTGAAAAAATAAATCGGAATAGTGAGTCATGTATTATACGCTAAGAATTATTTTTGAGACATGAGGAAATAAGATTTATAGAAAATATTAGCCTATATAACTTCATGATAATAATAGACATTGGCATGAATATTTAGGATAATATTCGCATACGTACGAGGGATAACATATGAACGTTTGAGGATTTTAAAGTTTACTCTCAGTAAGAACAAAAAATTTTTCTAAGAAGGCCCAAGATTTTGGTCCATCCTTTATAGGAAACTATTGATGGTGTAGAGGGGCTGTTATATGAGGATACCTTAATATAAGTTTCTTGAAGTTCCATAAATAACTCTATATAATAGTCTTTAAGAATCTATTGATACTTTCATATAATAGGATTCAAGAGCTCAAGAATGCTGTCATGCAATAGTCCTTGAACACCTATGGGTATCGCAATATAGTAGCTCCTATAGTATTATTTGTCCTTTGACATAGCACAGACAGACAGGCCAACAAGCACTGATTATTATATATGTAGATAAATCCAATATATTATCAAATAAAATTTATTTTATAGTTTAATTAATTAAATTTCTCAGTTTCTTTAAGTCGAATATTCATCGACGATGAACTTAGCAGAGTCGCAATTGGATCAAAACTTTAATTTTATTAGCCTTTTAACCATTATTGATAAATATATATGTTAAAACAATTTGTATAGAAAAAATGTAGACTATAATTTTTTCATGTCACTTTCTTTGTGCTCTGTATAGATTCTAACATTCTGTTCTGATTGCAACTTACTCTACGAGTTTTGACATTCTATATCGATTATAGTCCTCTTTATCAATTGTAACATTTTTCATCTTCTATCGAAATCTTCATCTCGCATATAATTCTTGAATTAACTATCATTTCTTGGTTTATTGCTATTTAAACTCTAGATAAATGCAATAAATACAAGCATACAATAGATTTTCGACCTATAAAGCCCTGCGAAAAATCCGAAATGTAAACATTCTTCTAATACTTTAAACTAGATTTTCAATTTTGGATTTATTATGCCAAAATTAAATTGTTACGATTTATTAATATAAAGTGACGACTAGACTTTGTTTATACCTAGAGCAAACCAAAAATCGCGGCGAAGATATTCGAATTTCTCACAGAAAGCTTAAAGAAACTCTCTCTAAATAGAGTTTAATAATAAACATAATGCTCAATTATTCTGTAATATTTTCATTACTACGATAATAATAAAATTTTAATACAAATCTGTTTCTTATGATATATGGCAGTTGTTAATACTTATTTCATAAATAGGTCCATTGATAGATTTTTAATAGCTTTCGATAAATATTAACAGCTGCCATATAAAATAAGAAACAAATTTTTGTTAAAATATTATTATTATCATAGTATGTGAAGAATGACCAAATATTACAGAATAATAGACCATTATATTCACTATCAGACTGTATTTAGAGTGAGTTTCTTTAAGCTTTCTATGAGAAATTACAAAGGCTTCATCAGTATTTTTGAGTTGTTCTAAATTGCAGTCATCGTAAAGATTATCAGACCACAACGAGTTACTTCGTTCTATTATTATACACATGTATAATTTTTCCCTGACTTTTTACTCATTGCTCTTGTTCATAATTATATAATGAAATATTCTTGTACGTCTGAGAAAGAGATATTTGTCTTTCTTTGATATAGTGTCATAAACGTCTATCATATCCGTCAAGTCTTGTGAATTCTCACATCATATTTCCTGTCTATACCACAATGCTTTATCAAACTCAGTCTACAAATGACAAAGATAAGAGCGTTGGCAGCAACGGCAGCTTCTCCAATATCTCGATCTCCAATGGTATCAACGGAGGCAAGCACCAGTGTGGAGATAAAGATCTGGTCACGAATAGTAATAGTAAGAAAAAGAACACCCTCATCAAACCAGAAGATCAATCAGTTCATATTGGTATCGCTGCAACCATTAAGGTGCTTCAGACCATCGGCTTTCAACCGCTTGATCTTCCATTTCGTGACGAACGTCTCGAGAAGCTTGTTATGGATAAAGTTGCGCCCTACGCTGGAGCTATTTCTGAAGAGCATTTCGATTACTATCTTACTATTAGCAGTCGTCTTGGTGCCATCTTCTACTACACGAAGCCTGAACCAGTGCAACTGATAATGGCGGCGCTTAACTTCTTCTTGATTGCTATTGACGACGGTAAGATAAATCTTACGCACGAAGACAAGAACATGGCCGAGCATCTCGAAGCATTTTTACACTACCGCATGGGTGATGGCTCGCCTCCTTCGCATAAGTTCTTCAAGGGATTAGCCGACATTATGGTAGAACTTCATGACTTTCTCTCGTATGAACCGATCTTTGCTGCGCTTGCAGTCTCGTCAATCGAACAGTACATGATTTCAACTTTAATCGATCAAAAGCTGACTTCTGACAAGTTTGACGTTGATTTTACGGTTACTCCTCTTAAATTTCCTTATTTTCTTCGCACGATGAGTGCAATTTCAACACTCTTCGCGCTGATGAGCTTCGCTTCAAATGAAGACGGCTCAGTCGCTGAAACAGCGGTAATTCTTCAAATCTTACCCGATATGAACCACTTCATCGAGTTTTTCAACGACGTCGTCTCGTATAAAAAGGAAGACAGGGCCGGTGAGAGATTCAATCTAATGTCAACTCTGGCATTATCTCGTCAAATCGACATCAAAAGAGCTCTCGAGCACGTCGTTAAGGATACACTGGAGAGCAGCTGCAATGTCGATGCTGTTCTCAAGTCATATCCTCTTGCCAAGGCTCATTGGGAGAGTTATAGACGTGGATATATCCATTGGCATATTACAGACCCACGTTATCTCACGCCCGAGGACTTGCAATTTATACTATCGGCATGCTAACAGACAGCGTTAGTAGCCGTGGTAGACGCTAACCACCAAGCATAATTACGAACATTTTGCTGTTATTATCGAAACAGAATAAATGTCAAAGTCTAGTGTTACGATATTGTGTTCATTCTTAGATTGATCTTAATAGAAAAGAGTCTGTTTTGAGAAACATTTTCACATTTGAAGGTAAAAGTGATTGGTGCAAATATAATCCAGTTGATGGTTTTCTGTTTACAATAATTTATTTTTGTTTTCTCGATTCTTCATCAATTTTTCTATTTAATTCTCATCTAACAATAACAGGAATGAAGAGGACGATCAGATAAAGTTCAGTAATATCCATCAAACTGTTCCCATTGCTTAGCATTCTGCTGATACGATATTGCATGCACCTTTCCCATTGATATTTGTTTTTTTCTGAGATTTGTAATATGTTTTTTATAAAGATATATTTTCTATGGGCCTACAAAAATTGATCGAATGAAAAATGGTAGCGGGTAATTGATCCATATGTAAATTGGTCACTACCGAAACTAGTCGTTGTAATAAATAGTCGACATTTTAATTGAATAAAAAGAATATTTATAATGTAAAGCTTTTGTTCACTTGACAAATAATTGATTGAATGATGAAAAGCAATGGGGTAAAAATAATTAATAATTTGTTACATATATAAGAATAAAAAGCACATTTCTCTGATGTATTCAAATTAAAATAAGCTATAGATTAGTTAAAATTAATATACATTCTCTTAGTCGTGCATAACAGTATGAGATTAATTTATTCTTTATTTAAAAGTAATAAGATTTATAGATTAATGATAATTTAAATATCAAGCTCATACAGCTAACTAACTTCTAGTTTTTCTCGAAAATGTCAACATTTACATTGAGTACAACTCAAAGAAACAAATCATGATTACTCTGTAAATGGCGTGGCTAAGCATCGATCATTTATTACTAAGAAAGGTTAGAATTCAAAAACCAAGAACACTAAATCTATCAGTTGGAAGAGCGGTGATGATAGTATATGGAACAGATGTCACTAGTTTCCTGGCATACAACTATGAAGTAATGACAGTATTATTTTTTTCTTCCAATGGTCTTTCACAAAAATAGTTAATTGAGTCATTATCAATAAACCGTTAATACATATTAATGAATACATGAATAGAAGATGATATGCTCTCTGAAACTAATGTCTGAGGTGATGAAATGTTCGCAAATCATCCCACGTCGCACATTTATTCTTCGTACCGCCGGTATACCGCATTATCTGAAAACACCAACAGTATACCGACGATTTACCGGCGGTAGCTCTTAAACTCTTCGGTTCCTATTGTAAATGCTCACAAAGACCCTCTTCTACCAGGATCACAATGTTTTAACCAATAACATTCATATTTACTAAGGAAGAAACCGGTTTTTCATATATGGGTGAATCCATGGAGATCCATCCACTTTTTGGAAAGGTCTTTTTTTTCGATTTTTTTTGCTCAAAATGCTGATCTCGACTAGAAAACACTTATGGTCAAAAAAAATTAAATACTCTCTATCAAAAATTCCGAGTTTTCGAGCATTTTCTCGGAACACCTATAGTGTACTTTTATATATAGGGAAAATGGCATGAAATAGGATAGAAATTTTTTAGAAACATTTTTTTCGAATTTTTTTGGTTTTCAAAAATATAAACAAAGTCTAGAAATATGTTTCCTGAGATACATCAGATCAATCCTAATGGAGGTTTTCAATGCTTAGTCATTTTCTCTGAACATATCAATAGCTATATTTCGTTAACATAGATTGTATTCAATTAAATTGAATAATTTTTATTTTCTTCGCTTCGTGGAATATAACAACTTTCATGATACTATCCTCACAAAACGAAATCGTACTGACAGCTCCACCCTGATAACCAGAAGCATTTGCTAGTATACCGTCTTCAAAAAGTGAGACCATGGAATCGAAAGGGACATTACTATCGAAATGATAGATATTCCATTTCTCTTTAAGGACATCTTTAGATATAAAGTCTTGTTCAAAAATGTTGTGATTTCATACGAATAAGATTACGAGATGAATCATCGGATATTAGAAAATATCGACTACCCATCAGTATCTCTTTATCTTTAAAAATCTATTCCAATGCCACGACGAAAAAATTGTGAACATCCGATAAAGCATGAAAAATCTGGATGTGTACCAAAAGGTGTAAAGGCTGTGTCAACCGAACTATCGAAATTTTTGATCAGTCAGTATGATATGCTTTACATCCGAATTTGCTGGTTATGTGCAAGGTGTCATACATTTGAATTGAAGAAAATGATGACTGATCAATCAGAGAAGCTCAACGACAATGAAAGTTCAAGTGATGATGAATCAATGACACAAGGTTCTCCTGTCAATGATGATGATTTTGTCAATGTTGAATTTAATGATCTGAATGAAGAAGAGAAAGAAAATCCACATGTGGACAGTGGTATCACAGCTGAGTCAAACGACGATGATGAATCACCACGTGTTGATGAAACAGCTGATCCTGAATTAATGGATGAAGATACATGCCATGCTTTTTATGAACTTGAACATCAAAAAGAAAAAGCGATGGAGCAATTATCAAATGTATTTCAACTGTTGAACATAGGCCCGATCCATGACAGGTTAGATTTGTAAATTTAATTTAAATTTTCTGAAACGAAATTTGTATTTAGATTAGCAGTATTACCCATTCGAGCCAAAGTCGATGAGGTATATAGAAAAATTAATCGATTATGTGACGTATTAGATGAAAAATCTCAAGTTTCGTATGATCCAAATCCTCATGGATTAAGGATATGTGAATCAAATGATCTTTTGGATGGATTAAAGAAGTTATATGCTGATAGTAATGACAGTGAACAAGTTCGTCTGATGGCAATTGCTCCCAAAGAATGGGGTCGACAAAAAGTTGAAAAATGGTGCGTATTCTATCCTCATTTCGTCCGATATCTTCGCATTTTTCCAATCAAATGTTACTAAAAACTTCTTTCACTTATTAGGTTTAAATCAAAGCCAAATCAGGCTCGAAGATCGCTTGTTCTTCGAAAAAATAATGGGATATTAGCCTATCCACAATGTCTACGAGGAAATATTCCTTTATCTGATTCAACAAGTAATGCTGTAGTCTATTTCTATCGTGAAGATGATATTAGTCGAACCTCATCCAATTCCAAAGACACAATTAAAATTAAAGGACAACCAGTGGCAGTTCGGTTCTTAGAAATGAGTGTCTTGGATGCTTATCATATCTTCAATGAACGACATCCTGGAACTGTTGCAAGATCAACTTTTAATGCTCTTCGTCCATGTGAAGTAAAAACTGTAACACCACATGAAACGTACATGTGTATTATACATGAGAACATGGATCTATTATTGAAGGTTTGTACCAACTGTATATTGATTAGAATGTAACGTAGTTTTATTACAGGGATGGAACAACTACTACCGAAAATGTGTCAATGCAGGTTCTTTGTCAACTGGTTGCAAGGTCAATATGAAAGATATGATTACTCAAATGGTTTGCACTGTCTCGAATGAAAAGTCCTTTAATGGTTAATGTGATGAATGTCCAATTGAAAGCATCGCAGATATTCTCACAGATAACAATATGATCGATTTGGATGACGAATGTTCATGGAATTTGTGGAAGAAAGTCAATAACAAATTCGACCTTCAACAGATGTCTGGCTCAACAGACTTTTTATCAACGGAAATTGAAGAAAGATGGTCTCCATTTTTGCTTCACACACACATTAATCGCGAACAACGTGAATATATCAAAGAGCTACGCTGTCAATCAACAGAAAAGACTTTCGTTGTTGCTCAAATAGATTTTTCAATGAATTATACATTGGTACGTCAGCGTGAAGTTCAACAAGGGTTTTTTAGCCAGCACTAAGTTACCTTATTTATAATTCATCTGACCATTGGAAAAGAACAACGAAATTTAGCGATCATCAGTGATTATATGGAACACACAACGGTATTCGTACACTGTGTACAAAACATTCTCACTCGATTTATTACGAAAAATTTTCCGTTGGTAAAGAAGATCAATTATGTGAGGTAAGTTTTACTGTTTTTGAAGTTTATGTATGACGTCAATCCTTTCCTTTTCTTTAGCGATGGTGCGTGTGCACATTTCAAAAACAATGCCAGTATTTTGAACCTAATCCATCACAAGATCGATTTTAATTTGGATGCTTGTTGGGCATTTACAGCTACAGGATATGGTAAGGGTGCTGGTAATGGAATTGGTGCGGTACTCAAGTCCACGGCTAGACGTGCTACACTTTCCAAGAACATTCTCATGTCAAATGCAAAAGACTTCTACGAATTCACCCAGAAACAACAACTTGAAATGGCAAGAAGATCTAACAAGGATATTCCTGATGTTCATGTATTCTTTCTTGAATCAGATGAAGTAGAAGAAGCGAAGAACAGTTATCTGCAAGCTAGAAGCGAAAAACTTCGAGCAGCTGGTGAGAAAGACTTTCTCTTCTATTCCTTAATGTCTGTATTTACTTAGGTACAGTACACGGCATTCGAAGTATGCATGAATTTAAACCAATCAACAATTCAACTGTTCAATACAGTTTGACATCTCGGTCAGCAAAGATCAGGACATTTACATTCAAATAAAAATCCTCTTTATATCTTTTTCGGTTAATCAAATTTTTTAAAATCAACCCTGATGATGATACTCAGTATTCAGATATAAAGGATAGCCCTTTTCATCTCATCCTTATACTAGATTTCTGTAGTCTTATGTTCATGGATAACCAGAAAGTGACTGAGCATTCAAAACGTTCATTAGGATTGATCTGATGTATCTCAGGAAACAAGTTTCTAGACTTTGTTTATATTTTTGAAAACGAAAAAAATTCGAAAAAAATGTTTTTAAAAAATTTCTATCCTATTTCATGCGATTTTCCCTATATATAAAAGTACACTATAGGTGTTCCGAGAAAATGCTCGAAAACTCGGAATTTTTGATAGAGAGTATTTAATTTTTTTTGACCAAAAGTGTTTTCTAGTCGAGATCAGCCTTTTGAACAAAAAAAATCGAAAAAAAAGACCTTTCCAAAAAGTGGATGGGTCTCCATGGATTCAGCCAGTACGTATTTATACAAAAAAGAGAGAAAATGGACTTTGATATGTATTACGCATTTGTATATAGTGGGGAAAATGTATATTAATGGTGAATTATCGAACATTACATAGCATTTGTATTCTTATACATATGTGCATATACATACTATTCTCAGATAATAGAGAAAGACATGCAAATATATAATGATGCAGTTGAAGTTATTACTTTTCCTTTCTAGAATATTTTTATCACATAAAATACTAGTAACGTTCGTCGCTACACTGAAAACAAAAAAGGTTTCGTGATCGAGATTTCGTACCAAACTGCTGTTGATACCTTAAGAAAAGAATTCGTACGATCTTCTATACCATGGTTTCCATACCTGATCTCTTATTTATCTATTCAACTTCTTCTTTCTATATTCAAATCTTATTACTACTTTAACCCTCTAAATGTATCATTAACCCTACATATATTTCTAACTGCCTAAATCTATCTTAAATCCCTCAAACCTAATCTTAACCCTAAATCTATCTTTAATCCTATATATATTGTTAACTTTCTAAATCTATCCTTAACCACCTAAATCTATCCTTAACCACCTAAATCTATCCTGAACCCCCTAGATGTATACTTAACCCTATATTTATCCTTAACCTCCTAAATCTATCCTTAACCTTACATCTATCCATAACCGTATATACACCCGTAATCCCCTAAATCGATCCTAAACCTTATGTCTATTCTTAACACTATATCTATCGTCAGCCTCCAAGTCTATGCGCAAGTACTTAAATTTATTTTTAACCCTATATTCATCCTCAATCTCAAGCTACTATGGCTGAGTGTTTAACTTATTCACTGTATATCCACAAGGTACTCTGTTCGAACCTCAACGCTAATAGACATTGAATGAGGCTGGACAAGTCACTAATAAGTATTGGTCTCGAATCACTCGTCTGATAACACATTGACTACAGAGTTGATATACATAAACATGCGCCTGGGACTAGTATGTTGTAAGTTAGTGTTTACGAAGAACTTAAGTAATTAAGCGGAAGAACTGTGAGTCTGACCAGGCTTCTGTCCAGAGCTGTAATTAGTAATAATTGTACAGAAAATATCGGGCTTTCGATGATGTCTTCGAACAACGCCTCATATTGCAAGGTAGCCGATAGGCAAGTCATTCTTTCTTTTTGTTTTTCTATCCTTAATCCTTGCATCTATTCTTAACACCATATACACATATTTATGCTAAACTTCTTATATCTGCTATTGACATTTAAAGATAGATAGAAGAATTTAAGAATGGATTTATGGAGTTAACTCTAGATATATGAGGTTGAGATTTTAGTTGCAGGAGCATATTCTGATGCAAAGCATGACAGAACAATGTTTTGAAGTTGTTATTCTTCGTTTATAAGGCAGGGTGCTAAGTTGGAGATCTCGGAAAGTTCTAAGAAAAGGCGTCAAATTTTAATAAACTGCTGTATACATACAAAACATTAAAGCTCCATAAAGAGTGAACCTTCATGCTGTACATCTTCATAGAGTCAACCTAACAAAAATATATATTTCTATAGCGAGCATTGAGAGATAATTGGAGTGCGTGATCGTGTCAGTTTAGATGAAAATCAATAAAATATTGTTTTCAATCTTTTTATAAAAGGACACTTCGATAGGAAGATATCAAACATTATGATAAAGGTTCTACCAAATGAAAAAAACGAAATTGTTCTAACAAAACGAGACTTCGAACTATCTTCCTCTTTACGTAATTCTATTTCATCTATTCTAACAAAGACTGACTCTTTTTTGAAGCAAAGTAAATCTTTGATCTAAAATGAATGATGTCGCATATTTCTAAAGTAACACGATCTCTATCTAGATAAAGATGAATAAAATTAATCACATAAGGACTGAAAATTCGCTTATTAACTAATTCTTCCTTTAGATGAGGAAAAATTTCTAAGATGGATCGTCACTGTTTTAAAATAATAATCACTTCGTGAACCACAATACAACTAATAAGCATAGACTTTTGTGGAATAGAAACTTGATAAAATGTTTAATAAATAGCTAGTACCCTTTTCCACAAGATATATCTGTAATGTCATTTGGACAAGAGGAAACCTTTTTGTATTTTTCTAGAAGTTTGTTAAGAAAATGTATAAACTCAAACAACAGCAAGAATACGTCTAAAAATCAGGGGGAGAATGAATGCTTTTCGAACAAGTTATATATGTCGTTAAACAGAGATCGCTGCTATTACTTATGTCGGACTCTATTTCCATCGCAGCAGTATTTCGAAACCTTTTTTAGTACGAAATATGTAGGACGTTTGAACGGAACCCTTCTCAGTTAATGATCCGATAAACGTTTTATACGAAACCTTTTCAACTTTCAAAAGATGCAAAGGGCTTTGTTCGAAATCTTCTCAAGCTTCAACTTTTATACAAGATATTGTGTGAAACCATTTTTAGTTTTAAAACTTATAAAGAGTTTAATACAACACCTTTTTTATGTCTAAGTCTTAAAGTTGTTTTTCACAAAACTCTTCCATCCCTCAAAATGTGTGAATCGGTTAGTACGAAACCTTTTTTTAAACTCCAACACATCTCAAAAGTTTTATACGAAACTCTCTTGATCTCCAATGCCTAAATATGGTTTTATACTAAACTTTTTTTGATTTCAGGAACTTATAAAGGTTTCATGAAAAACCATACATATTAGTAAGCCTGCTTTTGGATTTTGTATAATCATACGATAACCGTTGGAATATGTTAAACTTCTACCAAACTCTAAAAGTTTCGACAAACATCTTTTATTCTTTCAGTGTGGACATCACCAGACGGTAGATACAGAAATCAAATTGATTATATTAATGGTCGTAAAAGGTGGAAAAGCTCGATTATGACAGCAAAAACATGGCCAGACGCAGACTACGGAACAGATCACGAACTTGTTATGTGCAAGTTCCGCATGAGACTGAGGAAAAATAGCCAGCCCATACCGTTTTCAAGATACGATTTAGGAAAGATACCTGCCGCTTTCAAGGATCATGTTAAAAACCGTTTTGAAGCACTGAACTGGATAGGCAAGGAGCCAGAAGAACTGTGGATGGGCATCAAAGAAATTCTTAGCGAAGAAAGTAAGAAGAGGTTAAAGTAGATAAACAAAAAGAAAAAGTAAAATGGATGTCAAATAAGACATTAAAAATTGCTATGAAGAGAAGAGAAGTGAAAGCTTGCAAAGACGTCAATCTGTTGAAAAAACTAAACAAAGACTTTCATAGAGAAGTCAGAAGAGATAAACAACAGTACTACAACAGACTATGTGCAGAGTTAGAAGAAGAAAACAAATGTGGAAGAACAAGATCTGTTTTACAAAAGATCAAAGAAATAAAGAGAAAATTTCAGCCTCAAATAGATCTTATCAAAGATACAGCTGGCAGATTAATAACTGAGACTACCCAGATCAAAGAAAGATGGAAGAAATACACTGAAGGATTATACAAGAGGGACAAGGAGGATGCTCAGGACACAATGGTAGAGGGGGCATATGCACAAGAACCTATGGTAATGGAATGTGAGGTCAGGTCGGCACTAAGATCATTACCAAGAAGAAAAGCCACTGGCATTGATGGAATTGCAATGGAAACACTGCTGGCAACTGAGGAAGAATCTGTCAAAGCATTAACAAGACTGTGTCAACAAATATGGCAAACTGCTCAATGGCCAAGAGATTGGAAAAGGTCAGTGTACATTTCAATATCAAAGAAAGGGGATATGAAAGAGTGCACGAATTACCGAACAATCTCCCTCATTTCACATGCTAGCAAGGTCATGCTCAAGATCATTCAGCGCAGACTGCAACCTTTTGTCGACAGAGAACTACCTGATGTACAAGTTGGTTTCAGAAAAGGTCGAGGAACCAGAGACATTATCGCAGATGCACGCTGGATTATAGAAAAAGTCAGAAAATACCAGAAGGAAGTTATTATGTGCTTTATCGATTACAGCAAAGCTTTCGACTGTGTTGACCATATCCAGATGTGGAAAATCCTGAGGAAGATGGGTGTATCTGAACACTGGATCGTCTTAATGAAGAACTTGTACATTGGGCAAGAGGCCACAGTGAGAACAGGGTATAGAGAAACAGACTGGTTTCAAATCGGAAAAGGAGTGAGACAAGGCTGCGTTCTATCAGCATACTTATTCAACTTATATGCTGAACATATAATCAGAGAAGCTGGCTTAGAGGAAGATGAACGTGGATTTAAAGTCGGTAGAAGGAACATAAACAACCTTAGATACGCTGACGACACGACCTTAATTGCAGAAAATGAGGAAGACGTCAGAGACTTGTTGGAAAAAGTCCAAGAACAAAGTGAAAAGATGGGTCTTCATTTGAACATCAAGAAAACCAAAATCATGTCATTAGGTGGAATAACAAACTTTAGCCTTCAGGGAGAAGAAACCGAAGTGGTCGAGAGCTTCTGCCTCTTAGGATCAATCATTAACAACAAAAGATATAGTAGCGAAGAGATACGTAGAAGACTAGCTCTTGGATGAGCAGCAATGAACGATATGGACAAAATATTCAAGTGTCGCACAATATCGCTAGACACAAAGATCAGACTTGTCGACACGATGATCTTCAGTATAACAATGTATGGTTGTGAAAGTTAGACTATGAAGAAGCAGGACAGGAAAAACATCGATGCCTTTGAGCTATGGTGTTGGAGAAGACTCCTTCGAGTTCTCTGGACGACCAGAAGAACAAACAGGCCGATCTTAGATCAAATAAAACCCAATTACTCATTAGAAGCGTTGATGACAAGACTTAAATTATCATACTTCGGACATATTATGCGAAAATCAGACTTGATGGAAAACAATATCTTGCTAGGAAGAATGGAAGGAGCAAGAAGAAGAGGAAGGCCAACAACTAGATTTGTAGATTCAATCACAACGACAATGGAAGCATCCCTGGCACTTCTGAAGTGGAAAACTGAAAACAGGACGCTCTGGAAACAGTCAATACACATGGTCGCCAGGAATCGACTACGACTCGACGGCACTTAACAACAACAATATGAAGAACACTTTATTTTCATATCTTTTATAGAACTAAAAAAAATAGAGAGTTTAATGCATCCTTTATCGTCTTCTCGTTCTTTGCCATTACTATAGTAAAGTTTTCTTTAGTTTAAATATTTATTTCTTTTTGATTAGCGAGTTTATTTAGTGAGAAATACTCTTACTTGAACAAATGGAGAAATATCTATTAAGTGAGTTAAAAATGCTATTTAATTTAATTGGTTGTATAAAAAAAAGAAGAATATTCTTTTGTTAATATGTAATATTTATAATGATGTTTTTTTTCCAGATTGTCCTAATTAATATAATTGGACTAAAATAAATAGTCAAGTATTCACTTCTCATTGTAAATTTGTTCGGTGCTTCCGAAGTTGTTCAATAGTTGGCTTTAAAGCTAAATCGAACAATGGACTTTGTTCATCGAGAAGTGCGGAAGCTAACTTGGTAATATGTTCGTCTATTGGCCATTCACCATCATCCCATAGATAAGGACGAGATGAATCGATATTAACCTTAACTATATCTCGAACTGATTCATAGGTTCGACGAGTGATTGCGGAAAGAAGTTCACGTGGATCATAAGTGTCTTTATCGAGTTTGGCACGTAAATCAACTGCTTGAATGACAAAAAGTAAACAAATGCCAAGATACTGACGCATAAGATCGATAGACTGTCTACCAAGTTGAGCCGATGTTAGTCCCATTGAATTAATATTCTGGTTGTATTGTTCTGCATGCGTAGCAAATTTGTCGGCAATAGATTGTCCAAGAAAAACTAAATGAGGCATAATAGAATTGCCACATATTTGAAGTCCTTTTAATCCCATATTGACACGACGCTCACGATTACCGATGAGACAATCAGGAAGACCATTACTAAATTCAGACGTCACAAGTTGAGCTATTTGAACATCCAAATGTTTTGCCATCAAACCTATTGACTGACGAAGACGATCCATTGACATACTTACATGCTCGCCAAGAAAGTTTCCTCCGCCTAAATGAAAAATAAAGCATGTTCAAATAAAATCTTTCTACACACATCTATCATTTTTGAATGAAATGAAGCAAAAGTTATATTATCAATCAATGTACTGAATTTTTGAGATTTCAGAATTTCGCCAATAAGACTCTCGCCAATTTGACTGTGAACTAGATGTGGATTCGAAAAGTTGCATAGGCTATATTGATGAGTCTAAGAAATAATATATATTCAAACAACAATAGCTTCAGCTAAGGCCGATCGGGTCCTACTGGAACTCGAACCTGGTCGAATACAGGTTTGAAAATTTTGCAATCACTGAGTTTGAGTCTAGAAAATTTTACTAATTAGGTTAAGATTCAAAGAAATATCTCATGTATATAATAGATTTTTTGGAATGTTCTTTAATTTTTGTTCGTTTGTCTCTATTTTTGATACCTAAGATTATTTGATCATTGGATGTAGACAGAATTGTAGATTGTGCTACTGATCGAACACAAAAAAAAACAAGAAAAGTATCTCTTTTTTTTTCAGAGCGACTATCGGGTTCGCATTAAAATATTTCATTAAGATTATTAAGATTATGATACAAATCCAGATCGTTCGTATTAATTTCGCCAAGATATCGCCTGCACATTCGTCAATTGACGAAAGTCTTATTGGCGAACTTCCAGTAACCCAAATTTTCAACTGAAAATCACTTTTGATAAGTAAATAGTACCTATTAAAAGTGTTCAATGTACTTACAGTAAATTTTCGAAGTATTGACATCAATCAATGGATTATCGTTAGCCGAATTAAATTCTATTTCAAGTGTTCGTACAGTATCGTGTAATATTTCAATCATTGGACCCAAAAATTGGGGCAAACATCGAAGAGAGTATCGATCTTGAATGAGATGAGCAGCATTACGTTTGGCTAGAGCGGCATCAAGAGCATCATACACCATTTTAGAACCATGAAGAAGGTCGAGCATTATGCGAGATACCTCCATCTAGAGTATAAATATAATACATGTAACTCATTATCTTCTACCTTGACATACTTTACAAGTCTACATTAATCATTATTCTATCCTGCCCCACAACTTTTTGCTCTTGGATATCAACAATAAAAAAACTTTACAATTTGGTTAGGTTTTCGTTTCTATCATATTTTCCAGTTTCCTTTCACTTTGTAATTATTATATGTCAATATGGAATAGAATTAGACTTAGCTTAAGCTCGATTTGATCAGATAATCTTCTTGGGAGAATTTGAAAACTTCTCATAATCAACAGAGCCTACTTCGTGAATAAAAAATCGATTCTATTTTACCGTCAAATAATGGAACTCTTCTCGAGTCTTATTAAATCGCAATTCAGCAATTATTTCAATACTGTGATCTTTTTTCCATGTCAAGATTTATTTAGACGAAGGTAATTAAAATGTTATAGAAAATAAGGATAAAAACCGTATCGGTTTCTCGATAGAACTTAAAACGACTTTGGATATAAGAAATATCTCTAGTTAACTGGTCATTTTTGTTCTTCAGCATTTTCTAACGGATAAATCATGGATAATAAATCATCATTAGTTTATTTTCTTCAAACTGTCAAATGAATTTTAAAGATTGCGTTCAAATTTGATTAGATTAAGTAATTTTTCATCTAACAAAAATACCCCTTCCCTCTCTAAAATAAATGTTTCTACTGCACTATCTTAAAAGTGTTTATCTAACTTTTGACAATACATCATAGTTATCGAGGAAAAGACTTTAAGAATCCTTCTGCAAAAAATTAGTTTTTGGAATTATTATTTTTTTCCAGCTTCAGTATTGATAAAAACCTTGTCATTGCAGCTTCTCTTCTGCTTGTTAAAAGTAACCAATCCATGGACTAATCATTAACGTTACGAACCGTTTACAATCGGTGTTTATAACACATAACTAGTCATGACTCAAACTCAAATCGTTTGAGAGTTTGGGTATAGATTAGAAATCCAAGCTTGATTAAAAATTCATGTTTCACTTTGTGTTGATTACATACGTACAGACTGTTCCAGAAATAACCTATCAAAAGTTTTTTTTTCTATATCTTTATCAATAAAATTTTTTTATAGTTTAAAAGTAAATATACTGAGTTTTTATTTATTTGAATGGTCTTCTATATTAAACTGCAAAACTATCACTTTCAATCGAAATAGAAATATTTTACCTTCTTGTATATCCAGAAAATATAATACATCTGTTTTTCTCTTTAATTCTCTTAACCTTTTGTCGTGGTTTCCTACAAATTCTGCATAAAAAAAACGTTCAAAAACTATTCAATATACGTAATTCTTGTAGAGCTCGACAAAGTCTATCATCCCATTTGAAAACATCAAAGAGAAAAACCTTATTTGATTTTTTAAATACTTGAATTTAACAAACAAAGCAAAATTTTTGTATGTCGATTAAAAGTGATAGTTTTGCAGATTAGTATAGAAGACTATTTGAATAAATAGAAACTCAGTATATCAATCGTTAATTTAAAAAAAGAATTGTTGATAAAGTTGAATGAAATAAGAAAGATATAAGAAAAAACTTTTCATAGGGTAATTTATGAGACAATTTGTATATGAAATGTACAAGTCTTTTTCTGCTTCTTTTCATATATAGAAAAAAATATCTGCATAAACTGATGGTAACTTAAAAAAAAACACCCAAAATCAAACTCAAAAAGTTTGGATTTAGGTTATGTCTATCTAAGAATTGAGCATGACTGAGAAGAGCACAGTTTATACTTAAGAAAGTACCGATATACAATAGTGTGATGATCGGCTTTCATAATATGAAAAAATCCTTAATAAGTTAGTCTAATAGCTGATACAGTCTAGTCATTATTTAATGTGCAGTGGACATACTTCTACTGTCATCTCTACCTAGATCGAAGATTTCGGCTTCCTGCTGTTTCGTGCGGGAAAAACAATTGATACCAACCGGAAGCTGTCGTACCAGACACAGGATAATTCAATAAACTCTAGCTAGCGGAAAGCAATCGAAATACACTAGAACCACCTGTAAAAATAGTAAAATCCATAAAGAACAAACTGGTCAGAAACTAGAACAACGGCAGTATTCAACATTATTTCAAAAATAATACCTAAGTTTCAAGATATAAAATATTTTAATGCCATTGAAATTAAACTTAAGGAGATCTTCGAAACAAATTACATAATAGATACGAAAATGTACCTAAATAATCAGCTAGGAACCTCAGAAGAATCGTTCTGAGACTCACTATCCATCACAATTCCTAACTATAAAAAGCACCTTAATTATTGAATAGAAGTCATAGCAGAATTCTTCTGAGACTTTCTCATTGTAACATTATCCTAGAAGTTATTGTACGATAGAGATGACCAACTTTGCTCAATTAATATCTCTCATTTTAATGAAATTTTGTCGGTACATAGTCCCGAATGAGATATAAAAATGCCAAAAAATTTCAACTGCTAAAGCCTTGACTTTGTTAAGATATTCAATTTTCAACAAAATGCACCTTTATGTAAAAAATTGGTATCTCCTATACAGTACCCATGCATTGTATATTTTACCATTTTTTAACAATAAGTTTTTAGATCTGAAATTTTGTGGGTGTACTACTAATGATCTACAGCTATTAACAATAATTTTTAAAACTTTAAGTTTTTCCGTTTCTCTAAAATTTTATTTTTATTTTTCAACTTCAAAAGCACAATTAGCTCTCAATTATTAATATTTTCAGTACACAATCAACATCTATATCGATGATTTTATCATCATTCGAAAGATATGGATACTCCTTTCATATCCAAACTTCTAGAACTTTCTCGAATGTTTTAGAAAATTTTCAAGAAAAAAGCAAGAACTTTGTTGCCAATTTAATATATATATGAGCAAAATTTTATGAAAATGAAAGATATTAATTGAGTAAAGTTGGTCGTCTCTGTCGTACAATGACTCCTAGGTATGAAAACTACCTTAATACTTCGGTAGAAGTCTTGGAAGAATCCTTTTGACACTCTCTTCTTGGACAAAGGAAGTACGAGAATAATCTTACATACGCGAACTTATATTTATAGACTTGACTCTATAAAAACGAAATGGTAAATGAATAGATGGCAAAAAGTACTGTCTTTGCCCTTTTGACGAGCACTCTCAGTCTTCAATTGCATTGGATGCCCAGTCAATAAGTCTGCTTGAAGTGAGGATATCTGGTCGTTTCTCAGAAGAGTTTACAAGTCGAAATCTGCTGGATTTTTCCGTCTGCTTTGCTGTCAATTTCAGCTAGACACAGTAAAAAAACGACTGGAAAATTCTGATGAGTTTCTGTATGGATTACTGCTTCGACAATTCATTAATTTCCGTTACATTTCAGTCGAGACCGGTTCGTACACTTTGTTTCGAGCAGTCACTGTGACGTTATTTTTCACCAATAAAGATAGACAAAGCGTGACGCACTATTCATTAATTTCCACCGATCAAAAATCAGACTGGGCATAAGTCAATGGATTAATCCTTCTCTAATACAATCGCTAATTACTGATGAGATTGAATCCTTACTTGTCCAGGATGCGGTTTGACGTCGTGTAAAAATGGATGAAATGATTGATTTGTACCAGCAAGTGCCTGAATAGCAAGGGCGTGAACATGAAGAGTACAGGCTATTGTCGTATAAAAATCATAGGTAACGAGAGCAGCAGAAGCAGCCATAACACTGGTACCATTAACGAAAGCCAAACCTTCTTTAGCTTGTAAATTCAAAGGTTGAAGATTGAGTTTGACCAATGCGTCAGGTGCACTCATTATTTCACCCTGAAAATCAACTCGCACTCGTTTGTCATTACCGGCGAGTGCTGAAGCTACGTATGAAAGTGGAATAAGATCACCTGATGCTCCAATCGATCCAAATTCTAGTACTAATGGAGTTACTTTATTCATCAAAAATGTTATGAAACGTTCGTCCCATATTCGACGAATACCCGAAGCTCCAATTAAATGAGTATTGGCTCGCAAAACCATTGCAGCTCGAATCGTTTCCAAAGGCAAAGTTGGACCAACACCCATATTTAGTCCAATGATTAGATTGCTTTGCAATTCGTCACTCATATGTGCTGGAACGATGTACATTCCAAGACCACCAAAAAGAGTGGTTACACCATAAACAGGTAAGTTCTTCTTCACAACATCACTAATCACATCCACCGATTTGTCCATACGCTTCTCGATTTTTTTATCGTCCGATAATTTAACCATTTTATGATGACGAGCAATAGCAACAACATCCTCTATGGTCAATTTCGCACCACATAGTATAATCGATTCTTTTTCCATCAATATTTCAGTTATACTAAATAATCAATACACAAAGACACTTTGTCTACAAATAAAATAAAATTTTCTTTTTTTTTTTATTATATCGACAAAAAACGTCGATTATTTATCTATCTTTTATTACAAAGAATGTTTTATCATCTCTAAGATGATAAGACATATATACTCAATATATATATCACCTAATTCACTTAATACATGACCAAACATGGCATTGTATGATGAAATATAAAATCTTAACTTGCAACTTTTCAAGGTATACATCTCATTATGGTACTATGTGTCCATACCAGAGATGTTGATGAGAGATATTTTTTAATTCAAGCCGTTTATGATTAATCCCGGCTCATCTCATGGTTTGAATAATTTTAGAATTTTATGATAGGTTTTTCATTTTTTTTTAACATTTTGTGAAATTAACATGCTTATAAATGAAGTTTTATACATTATTTCTAATCATATACATGAACGTCACAAAATCTGAACAAAATTTAAACTAAGAATAAAATTAGAGGAAAATTATATCTTCATAAATAAGTTGCTATTATAATTCATACAACATTGACTAGCATAGTAATGACAATAATTACGCAAATCAAATGAATTACATGTCATTCAAGTTCATTTTGTAAAACTATGATAATTACATAGAACTCATTTGCTTTCAGTCAAAAATTAACGCAATGTCTAAGAATATCTAATGACGATAATTAGAGCAATGTAAATTGAGACGCATTATATTTTCAAAGCATTGGCTAAAAGGCGAAATGGATAGCGTAGATAAAAGACGGAATTAAACTTTTACTCGAATGTATTAAAACATAACGTAAAAAGAAAGGCAATAGAACTAATGGAAGATAAAAAGGATGACGAACGGAAAATATTGATCTAAAACCAGTAACTAACATTGAACTTCAGAAGTGAAGCGTGTATAAACATATTTATCCTTTGAAATAAACAAATGAAAGACTAGAATAAAGTAAAAAAAAAGGAAAAAAAGAAGAGAGGTCACACATCGTACAAAAAAAGAAAAATAATAGAAACAATGAAAATATAGTTGATGAACGAAAGAATATAGAATAAAAACAAATTACAAACAAAATTCATAAATGGGTTTACCCGCGAGTTATGTAAGAGCCGATAAACTCGGCTCGTCAACCCGCCGATACCTCTGGTTCACACATACGTTACTAAAGTAAATAATGCTAATACCAGAATCACTTTTAACTGTATGACAGAGTTTCCTAAATCCTTTGATATATCCATAGACAGGATGTATTAAACAATATTTCACTGTAGAAAAATATCAAAGGTTTTGTTCTATGTTGTACTTATCAGACACATTTAAAACGAATTCATATGAATGATTATTTACTTTGAAAGATAATTTGTTTTCGTACTTAAAATAAAAATAAATGTAAAAATCTGTTTTATTTTTATTTTTTAAAGTTAATTCTATTCAATGAAAAAGAATTTTTACTACACCTTGATTAAAAAAAATATAAGAATCTATTTTTACAAGTTAATTTGATGAATATGTGACAATCTCTTTTTATATATAAACTAAATAAGAACATTAAAATAAATTTTGCTACCTTCATTAAACAAAGAGAGTAAAATCATTTCTTATCAGTTAACTTGACGAAAAAAATTATAATCTTCGTTTTTTCGTGTATATCAACAACAACTAACGCTCATCTAAAGATCTACTCAGCTCTTTCTTGTAGAAATCGTACTTCTAAACCACCATCAAGGTATTCATTTATAAAAAGTGAGATTCAAGTTCTTCGTCCTCAACTGCCTTTGACCCAACTTCGTAAAATCAAATTTTTGTTATTAAAAACTGGCCGTCTTGTAACGACAAATGAGGATGAGTGCTTGTCTGTGCCATTCGGCACAACGTTTATTTGGCTAGATCACCACTCCAAGTGTATCTTCTTTCTTCTTACACGCGCAATATATAGATACACATACAGGTCAAGCGGTCACAAATGAGAGGACAAAGAGAGAGAGGGTCAGCCCATAGTGAACAGGTCAGGTAGATGAAGCATAACGGTCAGTGACCGTTACACGTCTGTTTTAAGAATTGAACTTAAAAATTTTTTAAAAACTGACGTCAGATTTGAATTCCTCGACTCTGATTACCCTTCAATCAACGCTTATATTTTTTTGTCCTTCTGTGGGCATACAGAGAAGCAAGCAAACAAACAATTTATATTTCTAAGACTCTTCCCTACGAAAAAGAGAATATAAGTATAAAAATATCTATTCCTAATTCCTAAATTAATATGACCATGCCTATCTATGAGTTATTTTCGAATTGAAGTTATACAGTAAGGGGTGCATTTATATTATAATTCGAATGAGGCAACTCATGCGAAAATGAATCTAGATCGGGCTCAAGGATCTAAGTGCTCCCCATAATATAGTTAAATAATGACCCAAATATCCCTCTAAGAATGGACAAATAGAGATTCAAATACCTCCGCTATGATGGCTAGCGAAGGACCTAAATTCTGAACATGGTTCTTTCTTAGAGATTGTACCAGTATTTTAACTTTAGACTTTAATTAAAGTGTCATTAAAGTTAAAATCCCGCCCCTAGTCATGCTTGTAACTCTGTTATACAATTAAAATAAGTTTTACTTTACAGATTGTAGAGATTTTTATAATGCATTTTTTTTTATATATTTTGTTTTTTCAATAAAGCATGCTTTAAGGATAAAAATATGAAAATTAAAGCTCTTCCATTTATTATGATTGACCCGATATATTCATTATTGAATTTAAATTTTATTCTTATCAGAAAAAACACTAATTTGATATTGATTCATTATTTAAAATTTTCTTTGAAATTAAATGAGTTAAACTTTTACCTATGTTTTTCTTTTTCTAAATAAAAATATGATTAATGTTTAATCTAATGTGTGTATATATGTACGTTTGTTTTTCCAAATCCGACAATAATGCATTATAAACAAGAAAAATGATCATTCATACGATTATTATTCTTTTCAATGTCATAATTCACCATATTTACCTTTAGATTATTTTTTATTCTATCTTTAGTGATCATTCGTTTTTTTTGTGTTTATTTCATTATTAATCTAATCTATATGTGCACATGTTTTCAGGTAAAAATATTTATCCTAAAATAAGAAATATTTTTAAATAAACAAGTAACGAATAAATAATTTGATGTAAAAATTATTAAAATGATATTTATTTATATTTACACGTATTCAAAAATGTTTTTTAATAGGAAAACAAATGAAACGAAATATATTCTTGGTTATATTCTATTTAGTATCTATTTTTATTCGTTTTTATATTCAGAATAATTTTTTTAATAAATTTGAAAAAATGTTTTATATTAAATCGAATAATAATCTTTATCACTCAAATTTAATTTATTTTTATTATATATCTGTATAATAGAGGTCTAGTGATATATATAGACATCTAGCTGTTTATTATGAAAAAGTCTTCAATATAAAATACAATAAAGCTTTAATACTGAGAAAAAATCTCTTAAAATGATAATAAAAATGTTTGTCAAACTGTTCTACTTTTCAATAACCATTTGTTTTTATAATATTTATATTTTTTATAAAACTTTCAACCGCGTATTTTTTTGAGAAAAAAACCGAGAATTTATCGTTTGTCTGTAAATACATATTCGCAATATGATATATGTTGTAAGCATTTTTGAACCACTCGGAATTTCATAATATTCGGCATTTTGTGTTCTTTATGCTTGACTTTTCATGAAAGTATTTATTAACAAAAATCTTATTTTGGGCAATTTTTATGTCATGTTTTCTCAGCACTAAACTTTGATTGTTTTATTATATTTTATATTCAAGAGTTTTTCATATTAAACAGGTATCTATACATACTACTAGACCAATAATATACAGATATATTATGGAAATAGATTAATCTTGTGTAGTTTTAATATATGAATGAAAAGAAAAAAAGTGGCGAAATATTTTTGACGTTCACTGTATATTATTCATTAAAATTAGATTTATTTCTCTATTGAACTTTTTATTTCATTAACTCTTTGAGGACGGATAGTTCATTTTTGGATCACCTATTTTCCAGTAAAGAAAAAAATGTTTATTTCACATAAAATTATTAAATATGTGAGGTCATAAACAACTGCATTTATTATTTGACACTTTTCTTTTGTTTCTTTCTCTGCTTCGTATAAATTCTTTTCAAATATCGTCTGTTTTTCTTGGTGAGGTACAATGACATCATAATTTTTTCTCTTTTCGGAACATTTGTTTTCGAGAATATTCTCATTCACTATTGGGAGTATATATATTCTTGTTCCCATTGACGAATTTACATTGTCCTCGAATTTGAGAAGTATATCATTTTTCCTTCTAACTCGTGCTCAATGTCTTTCTATCGTTTGTACTACTGAAACTAAATAAATGGAATTCTATAAAATATCAATGAGTTGCCGAATGTAAAACTTTATTAGAGTAAGAGTATGATATTCCATAAAACATTTATCAGTTCAATCATGTGATGGGATCATTCTTTTGAAATTTTTTATAATTTATATTTCGCTGATAACTCCTTCAAACCAAAACGAGAATCTAAAGACTACAATAAAATTTACAAAATTAAGAAGTTTACCGAAAGTTTGCGGAGGAATTTCTAAAAAAAGATAACTTTGACCGCTATGGTATAATCGACGAAAGCATGATAAAATTCCGAGTCTGTTGCATTTTTTGATAACATATCTTGCTTGTTGATTTCGAAAAATTTATCTTTCCATTATTTTGATTATTATAAGGCAAGATGTTATTCAATTATATATCATTTGAAAGGCCGTCACGAGTACTACAAACTGATATATAAACATAATGGTTACATATTATTTAGTGTGTCCATAAGATCGAATTTTGTCGCGGGTCAAAACTTATGAAACACCCTGTATATTTGGTATGTATGTTAAGTTTAATTCAAATGAGTTATTGAACTTTTGAAAATGAATATATGAATGTTTCAGAATTTTTTTTAAGGTCTTCATATTTTATTCTCTAAGCTCGACCGTTTATCTAGTCTTTATTAATGTTGTAATTTTAGATAAATATTTAATTGTTAAACAAAAAATGTCAATGAAAGTTCGTTTTTCATCAATTATTGATATGTTAGAGAAACATGCAGAAAATCGATCGAATGAAATATGTGTTTATTATCCCAGTAAAAATGAGTCACATATTTATGCAACATTAACGTTTAAGCAATTTAATGAAGTAACTAATTATTTAGCTGAAAAATTTTCAAGAATATTTGGTGAAAATAAAACAAATGATAATCCAGTTGTATGTCTATTAGCTAATAGTGATATAGATTATCTCTTGACAATGTTTGCTCTATTTAAACTTGATGTTATTGTTTTTCCTTTGAGTATCCGAAATTCTGATGATGCTATTAAACATTTACTTGAAAAATCTAATGTATCATATTTATTTTATTCTGAAACATATTCATCATTATCTAATAATTTTAATTCAATTGTTAATCTTTATCAAATGGAACAAATAAATATTAATGAAATCATTAATCATAAAAAATCATCATTTAAACCCAAGACTAATATAAATGAGCTCGATCGAATTCGTATTATTTTTCACAGGTAAGGATAAAGATTTCCAGATTTAATAAGACATTAATGGTTTATTATAGCTCTGGAACAACATCATATCCAAAACCAATTCGTTTGACAACTGAATATTTATTTGGATATTTTGAAAGTTTCTCTTCTGAAATGAACAATCGATTTTGGACTGATGATGATATCGTACTCATCTTATTACCATTGTGAGTATTATTTTCTCGCATATATAAGAATTCTAACGAAGGAACCTTCACAACTGTCACATCGCTTTTAGGTTCAGATTAAGTGCATAAAGTAGATCCCAGTAAGGAATGTAAAACCTCAAAGGGTCTACTTTATGCACTAAATCTGAACCCAAAAATGATTTGATAGTTGGGAAGGCATTACAGTATGAAAATTCCGCGCGTATCAAATTTAATTCAATACTCGGGACTCTTTTAAAAAATTCGAAATTGTTCAATATCACAAATTTTTCTGCATCTAACAATATGAAAGTTGTTGAGGATCTGAAAAAAAGTTGATAAAAATAGATTATTTTCTCTTATTGATAATTGTAATATTTTTATCGATTTTATATATATTTTGATTTCACGTGGCTGGAATGGGATTATATTTGATTATGTTGTATATTGGTGGAGCATGTGCATTTCCATTGGGAAACAACTTTCCACCAACTCCCAAAGAAATAATTAAGAGTATTGAACACTCAAAAATAACAAAAATGTGTTCGGCTCCACTTCTTCTTCAACAACTTCTTCCACTATTACAAAAAGATGATAATCGTGCCTTTGAAATTTTAACACGTCTTCAATTCGTCTTATCAACTGGTGCATCTTGCTCACCTGATATTTGCAAAAAATTGACACAAAATCGAGTCAAACTCATTATAGCTTATGGCTCAACAGGTAAAATAAAAATTGATAATATCATTTATAATTACGACGATAATTAACAATGTACTAATTGAAAGAGCACACAACTATAGGAGTTGCCAAAATTCATCTTTCTCTTTATTAATTTATTTTATAAAGAATGTTTCTATACACAAGAGTAGATATTTATGATTTACAAGAAAATCCTTCAGAATTGATCATTTTTCGAAGTCATTATGATAACAATTCAAAAAGCTTTCATATTGTATCATATGAAATATCTGCCCATACTGTTTGCAATATGTTTTACAGTTTATTGATGTTATTAATTGTGAATTTTAATTATATATTACCAATGGTCCAGACTATTTACCTGCTAAGTAATGTGTGTATATCGATGTGCTTAATTGAGTTGAGATATTCATCGAAGATGAACAAGGGTTTAAGACCATAAAATGTTATACACCGCCAATCCTCTGTCCCATCACCATTGTGAACTCGCTTTTGTAATCTTTCAAATCGAGTTCGATCACTCCAAAATCGATGAATGTAGATTTTTATTCTTTCGATTAATTACTTAGGGCATACCAAAAGTAGTGAGGGAAGTACTCTCTTTCCTTAAGCAGGGATATAAAAATATTTCTTTTTTAATCAATAGACAGAACGTGTTTCGTTCTATCTTTCTATACTATTTGATAATCCCTCGCCTTCTGCCAAGTTAGTGAAATTTCGAGAAAAATTTTTTTTGCGTACAACTCCCTGATAGCAGAATCTTATATTTTCGTCTATACATCGTTCTTTTTTCCGTTTTTTACAACTTGCTTCCATATATACATAAGAAGGAATGTGTCTGAGTTATTATCTGCATTATTACGGATCATCGTATATTTCCTTTTTTCCTTTCCTCTTCTTCTCCTCTTTGACTTTCGACGATTACTGAAAACTTTCGCTTTTATATAAAAGTGCGTACTGCACTTAGTATTCCAGCAAAGAATTATCCATGACATGAATTGAATCCTGTTTATGATAATGAAGCTCCTGATCTGAGCACAGTCGAACGATGGTCAAAATTATTTCGTGATGATCGAGAGGAAATTAAAGATAAAGTGCGACCTGGTAGACCTATTACTGAAACAACAAACTGGAAATATCGAACAGGTTCGTCTTCTCATCAATCATGATCCTTGCATTACAATCCAAGACAACCAAGAACAAACTGATTTGAGTCATGGGACTGTTCAGTAAATAATCACTGGTCATTTAAAGCTTATTATTTAGCAAAATTTCACCAGGGAACGTGGCGTTTATGCAATATAATTACTGTTGATGGGTCCTGGTTCCGTCACAAACAGATAGGTCGACAGATATCAAACAAAGCACGGGTAAGTATAGGAGATCCTCCATCCCATGTTGTTCGAGGAAGTTGATTTGCACCAAAAACCTTGTTTTCAATCTTTTTCGAATCGGCCGAGCCTATATTAATCCATCGCATCGAACATAGTCAGATTATTGACCATCATTATTACATCAAACAGTGTTTACAACTACTGATCGACAAGATTAAACGTCAAAGACCTTCGTATGAAACTTGTGGTATCAAAATTCATTATGACAATGGGTTTTTTTTTCTTTTCCACTGATATCGTCACATGATAAAACGTGTGGAAGCAGTTTATAAGAAATGTCAAGAAGAAAAGAATGAAAGAAAAAACGATGTATGGACGAAAATATACGATTCTGTTACCAAAGATTTGTACACAAAAAAATTTTTTCTCGAAATTTCACTAACTTGGTTGAAGGCGAGGGATTATCAAATAGCATAAAAAGATAGAGCGAAACACGTTCTATCCACTGGTAAAAGAAGAAGTTTTTTTATATCCCGCTTAAGGATAAAAGTACTTTCCTCACTACTTTTGGTATGCTCTAATTATTTCAATATCTGTAAATCGATATAGATTCAATGAACGATTATTGCTCGTCATGAATATATTTTTCCTTCTCTTAATTTTTAATTGACATCCGATTTTTGAAGTTTTAGAAATAAATGATTTCTCAAAAGATGGAAATTATTTATGTGATCGCGTAACATCTCTGCTAAAATCATATTTTACTTTTTTTTGCTAAATGATACAACTCCAAAAGAAAAGTTCTACAGAAATGATTTTTAACCGTCGTCCTTTTAATTAAAATCATTATTGATGTCTCTCTACGAAAAAGAAAAGAAATGAAACAGCTATTACCGATTATTTGCAAAAAGGAAAAGCGTTACAAAGATTAAGGGTTGTACCTTATTTGTGAGGGACCGACAATGGCAAAACTTTTACTCATGTTTTTGTTTAATATTTCTACTGTTCTAATTTGATATATTCAGTAATAATCTTTATTATGATTTTGAAATAATGAGATAAGAATAAAAGATGTATTTTTTTATTTAAATAGAAGCAGGATTCCTTCTCATCAGTGATTATGATATGAAAAATGAAGATCACTTGCAATCACTTAGAAAACTGAAAGGACGCGAATCAAATCTGAAGTTTTTGCCATTGGACTCCAATAAAAATATCTATGAATTAGTTGTCAATTCTAAAGATCCATTTCTTGCACCTGAATTTCGATCGGAGAACTTCTATTCTCTTGGAGATTTATTCATGGAAGAATCATCTGGATCTAATCGTTATATTATTCAAGGTCGATCAGACGATGTTTTAGTGCATGTAACTGGTGAAAAGACAAATCCATTACCAATAGAACTTGCTATTCAACAATGTCCAATTGTTAAGCATGCTATCGTTCTCGGTCATCAGCGTTTACCATGTTTGGTCTTGATCGAATTGAATAGTAAAGAAGCATCTGAAATTGAATATAGTCAAATCGAAAAACAAGTTTTTGCTGCTGTTGAAAATGCAAATAAAGATGCACCTACACATTCACATATTCTATCGGATCTGATTAAAATTCTCCCATTGGATAAACATCTTCCAGTAACAAACAAGGGTAATATCATTCGAAAACAAGTTTATACCGAATATGCCTCTGAAATTGAACAAATGTACGAACAATTTTCCAATCAATCTAATGTCAATTCAAATACTTCGCATGATATACAAGAACAATCATGGACTAAAAAAGACATTTCTACTTATCTGCAAAAAACAGTAGCCGATGTTCTTAATAAGCCAATTGAAGAGTTTAATAATCATTCCCAATCTTTATATGAACTCTCTCTTAATTCACTGACTACTTTACAATTAAGAAATAAATTGTGTCAAACATTTGGTACTCTTGATCAAAATATCGTTTATGAATTTCCAACTATTGATGCTCTATCAGATCAACTATTCAACATTGTCAATAACCAACATCTTCAACAATCCGATGATCCTCAACATTACCAGCAAACAGAAGAAATTATTGATAAATACATTAACTTGATAACGACACATTCGAATAAAAAACTTGAACTATCGGAAAGCTTCTCGAATAATGATAATAATCGTCAACCAGATAAACGTGTCTTTTTAATTACAGGTGCAAATGGTTCTCTCGGAAGTCAAACACTTTTGCAATTATTGAATAAGTCTCAAGTAACTAAAATTTACTGTCTTCTACGTGGTCCGGATGCAGCTAATCGTCTTCGAAGTGATATGGAATCACGAAAACAAAATACTACAGTTTTAGATGACAAGACGCGTATCATCATTCTATCCACGAATTTCAACGATGCAAAACTTGGTCAAACAACGGAGATCTATCAAGAATTGCAACATCAAGTTACTGATATAATTCACTTGGCTTGGAAAATGGATTTTAACTTGACTATTAATGGTTTTGATCAAGAATGTTTGAACGGACTCTATCAACTACTTAAACTTGCATCAACTTCATCTTCACAAATACCAATGCGTTTTCATTTTATTTCAAGTATATCCTCAGCAGCCTCTGGTCTTATTAACATAATTAAAGAAGAAGTTTTACCTCGTCAAAAAGGCCTTGCTCTTCCTTATGGATATGGACAATCAAAATATGCTGCTGAACATATCTGCTGGGCGGCTAACAAACATTGGGGTAAGTTACAAATTAAAAATCAGAAGAATAAATCTCTTCCAAATATAAACTATCGAATAAACAGATATTCAAAATATAATTAATTAATATCCTATAGAAAAATGATAGAATTCCATTAACCTTTTTTAAATACACATAACCAAACTTCATTCTATATAATAATTACTAAAACCTGTCTTTATTTAGTCTTGCGAGGAAGCCTCTCCAAGTGTCGCCCTCCGTTTAGGCTCATATTTTGCCAATAGGCAGGACTCATAGTGCAGATAACAACCCTAAAAGAGTTCGTGCCCACAACCTATTGTTGTTGCGATATTGCATTTTTAAGGTATTTGGATAATTCACTGCCGTGGCTCCCTCAGGGACATCAGAAAAACTCATTTTCGCATTTCGACTTGAAACTTTATATAGAGAGAGGTCTCAATGAGAGTCGTTTATTGTGAAAGTTTCAGACTTATTCCTATTTTAAGATACGGCTTTGGTATTCTTATTTGCCATTAGAAGCATTCAGGAAAACTGAAATTTTCATAATAAATCACTCTCATCGAGACTTCTCTCTATACAAAGTTTCAAATCGAAATTCAAAAATGAGTTTTTCTGATGTCCCTGAGGGGCACCACGGCAGTGATTTATCCTAATACCTTAAAAATGCAATATCGCAACAACAACATAGTGCTATGTAGATTGGCAAAAGTTGAGATAGTTTTCTGCTCTCATAAAAATATCAATCGTATCCTTATGGTTATCGTCAGAATAGATTTTTTCATAGATGTTCTGTGGTCATCTAATGTTTATTTAGGCGTACCTATTGATATTTATCGAGTTGGACAGATATCTGGTGATAGTGAAACGGGTGTATGGAATACTCGTGAAATGATTTCGTTGATGATCTGTGTGGGAATTGGAGAGATGGATATATTGCCTGAATACGGTCAACAAATTGATTGGATACCAGTCAACTATTGTGCAGCCTGTCTTGTTGATATTGCTATCGATTCGACTAGAAGAACAGGTCCACCTTCTGAGCATGTGCATCATATTCGCAATCCACATGTTATCAGTTGGACACAATTGATTGAATATTTGGAATTATGTAACCTTCAATTTACAGTAGTATCTAACGAGGAATGGCTCCGTAAAGTCCTTGACAATCCGGACAATCCAGCTTATGTACTTGCTGACTTCTTTAAGAAGTTTTTTGATGATAGAAAAATATATGAAATGGCTGAATTCGCCTTAGACAAGAGTATTTGTCGCACAGCTATACTTCAAAATTGTCCACCAATCGACCAGCAACTTGTCCGACGTTATGTTAAATACTGGATAGAAGTTGACTTTTTGAAACTACATCATAGTTTTTAACTAGTTGCCATATCTGAGAAACTTTATACAACGTCAAAACTCATAGACAACTAAAACTTGTTTATTTAACTAATTAAAAATCTCATTATCTCCTAGATTTATGTTTCGAACATAATTAAATTGGCACATCATCTAGCCTCTTGTCATTAGAAATTGAATAGATTTTTTAAAATAGACTTAATTCTAATTAAATGAATGCAAAAAAAAATCATTATGGCTTCTACCTAACACAGTTACATTCAGGAAATATTGATCAAAGCAAATATATTTGATCAGCATTAGTCACATACTTTTCATTCTTTTTCGACTCGCATTTCGAATTATTCATTCAGATTCGTCCATAGATAGAGATTACCGTTTAGCTAAGCAATATAAATAGATTAGTTTAGAAAATCTTCGAAGTTACTATTACAAAAATCTTTAGAAGGAAGATTGAAAAAAGAACTATGAAACTTGATGAAGAATAAAAATGTTCATCTTATAGTAACTTCTATTAAGTAATTCAAGAAAGATTTGAAATAGAATATCAATTAGTCAGAGAATATTCTCAATGAGGATAAACAGATGAATAGTTGAAAAACTCATTGGATGATCGTAGTAGATGGATTTGACGATGAGTAGATCAATTAAAGTTGATTGATACCAAATAGACGGGATTGAAAAATAACTTCCATTATGTCTGAACATATATCTAGAATCTGTGCCAAACCTGATATACCTCACATTGAGACTCTTCGTCGCATATATTTATGATATCGAACCTTTAATAATGACTAAAACTAGGAACTGATGTTCATCAAATTTATTGGATGTAGAAAAATCAAAAACAAATTTCGATATTTTTAGTTCAGAAAAACATTTTCTATGAAAGTGATTATCTCTGAAAGGAAAAATTAGTTTCATGCGGGTTTATGTTCTTTACTAAAATGAAATGCTAAATATTAAAAATATTAGTAGAGCAATAGCGATTATTAAATAATGTATTTTAGTCTGATCTTTGAACAATAGTCTTATTTTTTAATCAGTTTGTTTCTGGAAAGTCTTGTGTATTAATGAACTACATTTGATGTAGTACATTGCAGCCAATCACTCAATGGTTTATTAAGATGATCTTTGGGTGTGACATTCATGAAGAGACGTCGAATCAAGTTTTCAAATTGATTGCATAAACGCTCCTGCAAGTACATAAAATAAGACAATCCTACAAAAGAGTTTCTGCAAATTGAGCTTGTTGCGTCTTCTAAAAGAAATGTATTTTCAATTATTTACATTAATGTATAAGGTATATATGTCACTCATTTTAGGAATGCCTTTATTGAAACTCATTGTTTTAAACTTTATAAAGGTTTCGAAGCAGTAAACTTTGTCATGTCAGATCTATGAATTTACTATAGATATTTTTGAGTTTCACATCTTCTAAAATAAAGAGGTTAATATTCCTTAATATATGGATTGACAACAAAAATATGCACAGAATAAGTAGTAGAGGTCGACATTTACATCAGTCAAGATAAGAATAATGATTTGAAAAATTTATTTTTAATCTTCTAAAGTCGGTAATAGATTTATTCTATCATCTATTTTTCCAAAACAGAAAAGTGTTTTCTCTTCACAAAAGTATAGCGCTAGTGATACAGTGTTTCACTGAAGAACTAACTAAAGAGATTCTAAGAAAATCTTTTAATAAAGTTTTAAAATGTTATATTTGCCAGTAAATGAACATTAAATTTCACGAAGAAAAATCTATTGTAACTCATATCCGTTCTGAATCTGCGTTTATTATTTAAACAAATACTTGGTACTACGTTCATTTTGCTTGATAGATGAGAAGGTTTGTTTCGGAATATTTGTAATACTCTAAGTATATGGATCTAAGAAGCCCAGATGTCTCAAAAAACCTGAGCGAAAACTCTGATTTTTCAAAAAAATTTAATTTTCTATTTCAGGACTGTAAAAGATATAGCTCGACTAACTTAGCTTTTATTGAAACCTAATAGTCGTTTTCTTTAAAGATTTCATCGTTTAATATTGAAGATTATCAACTTACTAAATAAATTTTGTTAGAAGAAGTTCCGCAAAAAGTGCAGAGAACGGCTGTTTGGAAATATCTCTCTCTGTATTTAGTCAATCAAACGAAACAAAATCAAGTTATCAAATTTGAAAGAATTATTTTATCTAGTGTTTTTTGATAAGAATCAGCTGAGAAGTTGTCAAGTACTGAAATAAACAATTCTTTGTTGCTTTATACCAAGTAATATATAAAATCGGATCGATGGAGTGATCAGCACCTTTTATATTGTAGGTGAAGGGCAATATGAAGAGACACAACTCTCTAAAATGATAAATTGTCAATATAAATCATCTGTAGATGAGCAATTTGAAAACCTTTTTTCCATTTCAAACTTATATGTGTCAAAGATAATAAATATTTTATCTGAAGTCATTCATTTATTCAAAATTGAAAAAAAACTGGACTTACAGCAGTTGAGCGATCGTAGCTCGTTGTTGAAAAAAACACGCCAAACGTTAAATGCATATCCGGAACCATATAGAATGCCTTCGTAAAGAAGGATGAGCGTCCTGCTGCGCGTGCCCATAAACCAGCCAGTAATAAGTCTCGTTCATTATGTACATATTCAAGCACAGGACCATCTTCAGATGAAGTATCAAGTACAAAGCTTTTCTGATATTGCTCAAATTGAAAACTGGTGATAGGATAGTTAACGCTAGTACCATCTGCGCTTGGCTCCAATGTGTTATTCCCAGCCGGACTCCATTGAGCTCGTGCATGAAGCAAAGAGTTGTTTGTAAGCGACTGAACATTTTGTAATAACGTAACAAATGTTGTCTCTGGAATGTTTTCCAAATTAACTCGTATTAAAGGAAGGTAAAAAAAGTTGCCCAGAATATCAGCAGCCTCTGGCTCCTGTGGACGACTCGCGACTGTTGCTTCATAAGCTACATCCCAGTCGCCCGTTAGCTCGAATAAAAATGCAACATGACACGAAGCGCATACAGTTGCTAGTGTCACATTGTTTGTAACCGCACAATCGATCATGGCTTCTAGAATAAATTTGTCTACATGAAATGAAACAATGTGAGTAGAAGTACACGTTGCATCTCCAAGAACATACCTAGATAAAGAAGAAAAATATGACTATTGCTTTTAACTTTTCTAACTAGAACTCGAAACTTAGCAGACGTCTAATAAAAGCTGAGGATCATGAAGTATATCTTCAAGAAATCCCAACATCCAATTCTCTCAAACCAGTAATGACTGTTTTGAGAGAGAAACCTAATCTGAACAAAATGAATTTTTATCTGACGAGGGTAGGTTGTCAACTGGTCAAAGCTTTTGAGTGTGACCTTTGTGCATTCGATAGATCTCAGTGAGGTATGAAAAATGCCAGAAGATTGAATCCTCTTAGGACTTCTATTCTGAGTTATAAGCGTTTTACAGGAATTTTAGCATAAAATATAATATATACTAAAACAATGAATCAGATTGTTTCGAACTAATATTTTACCCATAGATAGATATATTTACCAGTAGAACATCCGGAGATTTTCAGAGTAAAAGAATGTTTCCTTCTCAAAATACTCAATTTCGAAGAGTCAAGAAAGTCTAGTACCTTTTGAGAAACATGAACCATTTTTAGGATTGGAATATCTCGAGAAGAGGACATTCTTTTGAGCTGAAAATTTTAGGATGTTCTATTGGTGAATGAATCTATCTATGGATAAAATGTCCGGTGGAAACGTTTTAGCATATAATGTATTTTATGTTAATATACTGTAAAATGCGTATAACTCACGATAGAAGACCTAAGAAGATTCAATCTTCTGGAATTTGTCATGCCTCAGTGAGACTTACTGAGTGCACAAAGATCAAATTTAAAAGTTCTGGGGCAGTTGACTGCGTTCACTCGTGAGTTATTTTCGACTAGATGTAGTTTAGAATCCTGGTATCAAGATTCAAAGAACTTCTACCGTATTTTAGATGACAAATTCTGCATCTTCCAAATTCTTTTAAATGGAGCAGTTTGAATCTTCTTATTTTTGACAACTATTGCCAAGATTGATTTTATCATAATATAGAAATTGTACTCATACTTTGTGCATAATGATAAAAGACTGAGATAATATTCTTCTCTTTGAAGGTATAGAGTGAATTCTGTTTTTTTACCGGTTATTTTCACATCGAAAAACGAGCTTCGACTATCATTCATGCTTAGAACATAATAATTCGAGTTTTTGTATATGAACATGCGCATATACAGTGAGTTTTAGACAGACAATCGTTCGTATATTCTTGAAACAAAAAATGCTGATTTCATTACTTACGGCCGATCGATAGGTATTCGATGAAAATGACGTGCAAAATTAAATGATGCCATCTGCTTATCCCAATAAGCAAAACTAGATGAAAGATCAACTTGTTGTTGATATATCATGTAGTCCAAATATCTAATGGCATTTAGATCCACAGATAGCGCTTCTGTGCTGGTGTAAGCTTGTGTAAGAGTATCAAATAAAATAGGCACCGAGGTACCATCGATGCCCTCATGTCGTATGTTAATAATAATAATATCTCCAGGTAATATCTCATCATCGGTTCTCTCATTTTCATTTGATTTGTGAACGATGTGCAGTCGTACGATTCGTCCATGGGGCATATCATGAATGCCAAAAGTATATTCTTTTTGAACTAGATCTTCAATGTTATATTGATAATCACTAAGTTGATCTATGACAATGGAAAATCCCTCATCATTGAGTGGTTCAATATGTTGAATCCATTCATTACTGGCAGAATCATAAGTGACCGATGTATGAAGTGTCTCGTGCTTTTTAATTACAAAATGAAGTGCGCGACGCAAACGTTGGATCGAAACACTGAGAAAATGAAACAATGAAATTTTAAACTATTCTACAAGGATTTCTGGTAACTAAAAAGGGTCGAGTTGAATGTTGTTTAAAAGAAAATTCTCAATTGAGATTATCACAGAAATGTTTATCAAGTAGAAAAAATGAAGGCAGGAAGTTGCAAATTTTTTGAAGATCAGAGTTAACTCTTTCGCTCAAGGTACACTTCTTTCTTTACACTTTCCAAGATTTCCATTCTGTAACTGTTCGACACACATTGTTCACATATTTTACTTTGAAAGCATTTTTATCTGTTTAGGACCTCGAATATTGATGGTTTTATGGAAAACTTTGAATATTTAGATGAAATATGTTCAAATTTAAAAAAAACGAGAAAATTTTTGAAATTATTATAACTTTCCTCACACTACTGTAAACCGTCTATAATCGAAATGTTAAAATTTCTCAAAAATTTTAAAAAATAGAGGCCCATGAGAAGAAGTTGCTTACGAAATCATCTCGAATCACAGAGGACACCCGAATATTTCCAAAATTTCTTTAACATCGGTATGAGGAAGTGAAAGTTATAAGTTTACAAGTACCGAGAAGCTCATTTTTGAAAATTAAAAAGAATATTCAGAACTTCCTTCCCGATTATTGAAAGACCTTGGTAATTAATAAAATTTATTCGACAACTTGTGAAAAAATTCCTTTTTACAGGTGTTTGGAAAAAAACTTGGAAAACTTTTTTTTCAAAACAGCCGTTTCTCTACTATTATAAGCAACTACAAAAGTAATTTTTTGAGGGATAAACCATCGACAGATATACTACACGTTGTATATATAAAAGTGTAATTTTTTTTCTCTTCGATATATATTCATTCAATTATGTCGTCGACCACTAACTTGAAAAATCATCATTTTACAATTTTGTCTTTTTGGAACAGGGGCATACGATCTGTTTCACTTATTCATCGTGAAACAAACATTCCACTGAGTACTATTTATTATGATATTGACAAGTTAAAACAAACAGGTTCACTTAAACATCGAGGTGAAAATGGTCGACCATGTGTTCTTAGTGAAAAAGAAAAAAAGCTGTTGGTCAATACATTCGACATGATAATGAAATAACTTTTAACGAAATGAAAGAAAAATTATTGATAAAGTATCACAAATCAGTATCTACAACAACAATTAGTCGTCATCTTCACGAATATGGTTATAAAACTGTTTTGCCTCAATCTATTCACGTGTTAACATCGAATGAAAAACAACGACGTGTATAATGTGCCAAGAAGTATAAAAATGATGATTTCAGTACTACAATATTTACAGATGAATCTTCATTCCAGCTTTTTCGCTCTACAGTTCATCGATGAACAAAGAATCCTAATCAAGAATTTAAATGCCCATCTAAAAATCGTCAAAAGGTTCATGTTTTGGGTGCAATAAGTGTTAAAGGTATATTGACATATCACACATTTCGATACAATCTCGATGGTTCATATTATGTTTCTATACTTATAGATTATCTTCTTCCAGCTGCCACACATAAGTAATAAAAGAAAATAATTTAGCGTTCCTTGTGTATTCTTTCGTTTTTAGACCAATTTGGTTCAAATTGGCGTTTGCAGCAGGATAATGACTCCAAACAAACGAGTAATATTTGTCAAGAATTTATCGACGAGAATGTATCACAGTTATTAGAATGGCCATCGAACAGTCCTGATGCACATTCTATTGAAAACATCTGATCGATCGTGTAACGCAACGTGGAAAAAAGAAAACCAACAAATACTGATGAGTTCGAACTGTTTTTAGCTGAAGAATTTAAAAATATTGATATTGAAGTTGTGAAAAGTTGTGTGATGTCGATGAAAAAACGATGTTTGTCACTCCTTGATGGTCAAGGTAAACGAATAAAATATTGAACTATGATATTCGATATTACTAGTTGTAGGCTGTCAATTGCTACGCAAAACTTTGAGATGGTTCTTGTTTGAGGAAATATTATATCCAACATTTTTCAGGTGAAAAAGTCAAAAAAATTGAAATATTAATGACAAATATTTTTGATATGGTGAAGGAAACGAGATATTTGTATGATATCCTTTTTATAAGTCAATCAAAAGAATATGAAATTATATTGTTGTATAGAGCTCGTCGTTGGCTATCTACCATACTATAAAACAATTCGAAGAGCACTTATATAGAAGAAGATATCTGTGAAAGAAGGTTTCCAAGTTTTTTTTGCAAACATCTGTATATGTCAATAATTTTGGAAGTTAGTTAGCAAATAATCTGTCTATAAAAGAATCAATAGTTAAGAAAGTTTATAGAAATTATTTTTTATCTTGTTTTCGGTGTTTAATAAACACTATAAGCTTACGTGCTTTTCGTCACAGTAAGTACCAGAACAACATTGAGCAGATCCCATTTGGCTTTTGATTGAAAGCGAGGAGCATTCATAAGATCTAATAGAAGTATCCAGAATGCATTAATGGGCCCTAAAATACATACAGTGAGCGTCAATATCAATGTCTGGTGATTGTAAATACTATGGTCCCGTGTATTAACTTATTCCGAATGAACTTTTCACTAGATATAAATATTGCGAGATCTTTGATAGAACTTTTTTTTCAAGTGAATTAAACAACATAATAACTTCAGCAGATTTTGTCAATTTTAGACGTCCTTCTTAGAATCAAAATCATTTTTCAAAAGACACGAAGTTGCTAAAGTTCTTCGCTGAATAATGCGAATAGCTAAATTCAGTTAGCTGTTATGAAACACTATATAAAAGCAAATGTTGTAGTATATAGAAGCATAGATGTGAAATAATCATCTGTTTTCACATCTTTCCGCAGATCATGAGAGAAACTCTGACAATCACGAGAGATGTCTTAGCAACGCATTTAGTGATAAAAGTAAAGTACATGACAAGGTATCATCCTTTGACATTTATTCAATAAAAATCAATGATTTTCTTTGCCCGGTTGCGATGAAAAAGTTATTTAAGGTTGTCGATACTACTTATAGGATCTAAATTGATTGATGATTTAATCAAGTTTTCAATGTAATCAATCAATTATCTTCGAGTTGACAAATAGCAGATTTTCAGATGGAACATTTCAAATCTTTCTACTTGTTTATTAGTCGAAAATAATTGTTAATGTATGTAGTATCACATCTGAAGTTTCAATTTGCATACTTTGAGAAAAACTCTAAAAGAAAATGCTTTTAAAATGTCACTATTTGAAGTCATGCTTTTCTACTCTAAGATTTTATCTCTTTCCCATGCCTGCTTATAACTGATTCTTTATATATACTCAGATAATAACTCATCAAATAGTTTTAAAAGCTCCCTGCAAGCTAATGTCTGCTATTTTAAGCGTTTAGATAGTGGCTATAATTATTCCAGCATACATGAACAAATAAATTCACTTCTGTACCTTTCATTGCTTCAGTTCTTTGTAGTTGTTTCGGATGCACAGTTTGTTCATTATTGTCTTGTTGATACGCTTCTAGAGCATCACCTAAGATTTTGGTGTGATCTCGAATAGTTGCTTGCTGAAGCAATTGTGCCATGGGTAATTCGCATTTCCAGCGTCCAAAATGTCGACGATATTCACTGGCAAGTTTCATTATGCCAAGAGAATCTCCACCTACCTGATACCAATTCGCATCTAAAGGTATATCACTTTTGTTCTTTGCTCCAGTATTAAGCAGGACTTGTTGCCAAAGTTGTTGAACATCGTGTTCGGTCGGTAAACTAGTCTTATCGAAATGTTTTGTTGTAATCGAAGGCTCAGAAGTCGAAAACACTGGTTGTGGCAATGCATTACGAATTATTTTTCCAATTGGACTACGTGGTAGCTTGTTTTCATGCAAAATATGATAGATACAAGGACGTTTAATGGGAGATAATAGTGAGCAGCAAGCTTCTTCAACTGTAGTGGTCAAGTTTTTTTCTTCATTTTGGGGTACGGTTGAAGCAAGATAGGCAATTAAATAGTCTTGTTCGTTATGTTCAACTTTCATAACGAGACATTCATGAACATCAGGTGAAGCATTCATAATTACATGCTCGATCTCAGCTGGCTCGAGTCGTTCACCGCGCAACTTGATTTGATAGTCAATTCGACTAATTTGAATTAAATTATGATTCTTATCCCATTTTTGAAGATCTCCTGTTCGTAAGTATCGTACACCATCTATCTGCTTGATTCGTTGTGCTGTTAGTTCAGGTTCGTTAAGATATTCTTGAAATAATCCAGGCCCTGTAAACCAAAGACAAATAGTTTGAGTTTTTATTCCCAAGAGACCATTCTCATTCATGTTCTCAAGACTAGTGATATAAGATGACTTACTTAGAAAATATCTTGTTTTCACAAAATTTTTTCTTACAAAAAGTAGCAACCCAAGTTTGTTTGATTAGAATAGACTATCAGTGCTGTCCATATGTACAAAAAAGTGAATGATCTCGTACTTCAAAAAGTTTTAAAGGACAACAAAGCCTTTTCAAGTTATTAATCATTATCCTGATTTAAAATCTGAACTTTTAAGTCATCAAAACATTTTTATTCCCTTAATCCATAAAAAGAAACAATCAACACATATTCTCCTAGAAATATAATGTTAATATAATTGTTTACTATAGGATAATTTCTTTAAGAATAGTTCAAATTAATAGAAAGCTACTCATTTCTTGATAAAACTTTTGAATTTTCAAAAAGAAAAAACAATGAAAATCAGCTTTCGTCTATTAATCGAAAATCTATGAAGATGGTTGGAAATGTGCAAAAATAGCAGACGAATGATAATCATTTCCAATTATTATATATCAGTAGTTTTCTTTCAGAGAGTACCTATAAGATCATAACGAAACTCAAGTACTCGTTAAAATTTATATTTTTGATTTGCTGTTTGCATCGTGTTCAATATCATTTAAAACCTCTAAATCAAAGTTTTTAGCGCACTTATATGAGCTAGTGGAGAGTTAGTATAATTTTACTGTTAGAATCTCATGAGAATGTTTAGTGAAACATTTACTATAATATACTAAAAGGTAGAAAATCAAATGCTAAGCAAAATGAATTGTTTACATGTTATATTTCAATATATGGATCTAGAGCTATTGACCAAATATTGCTCATGATCAGTCATTTTTGAGTGAAAAATTTGGCAGCATTTTTCGATCTATCAGCTATCGTTCAATCTTTTCGTGAGTGCCAATATTGAATTTGAGATATGCTGTACAATTTTTTCTCCTCTACAAAATGGTATAACAAATTTAGCATTGCATTCAGACAAGGCTCAGATTACTCTCATATTTGCTGATTTTTAATAGGTTTTCAATGAAAATCATGAATTTTTAGTGCTTTTTATTACCATAAGGCAGTTGTATAGAAACATAAATATGTTATTCGAGATCAGCATTAAAAACTCTATCGAATTATATAAATTTTCAAAGAAAAATTTTTCCGTGAAGATTTCATCATTACACGGCTACTCTCAGTATCTTTTTGTTGTGTCGTACTTGTCTGTTTATAATGCGACACTGAATTAGTGTATGTGTCTACATATTCATCTATATCATGTTGTTCTTCCCGAAGAAAGTCTTGGATGATCAAACTCTTGAAAAGAAAGCAAATGTAAAACTCTTAAGCTTCTAATGCAATGTGGCGACGATGATACAGTTAAAATAAATATTTCATATAGCCGTTATATGTTTCTTTGTGTAAATAAATGATATTTTTCGGCATACTTTCATAAAATCCCATGTCACCACTTTTTTGACAACTGCGTCGCCGTCGCGCTTAACTGCGACACAGCGCCCGCAGTGCGCTTAACTGCGACACAGCGCCCGCAGTGCGCTTAACTGCGACACAGCGCCCGCAGTGCGCTTAACTGCGACACAGCACCCGCAGTGCGCTTAACTGCGGCATAGTTGCGTTCGTATCTGCGACGCAGTCGTCGTAGTTTCGATTGACGCATGAGGGTATAAAAGGACCTGTCACAAGCATTCTATCTCATTTTAACTTTTTACAATGAGAAAGATACATCATTTTTTTTCTAAAAAAGAAATCAACGCCATGGTGTATTAAATGATTAATTATTAAATGATGATTAATTAATTAATTAATAAAAATCAATATATTTATTGATTTATTGATTTATTAATTTTTATTAACTTATCAATTATTTTTATTTATTTTGAAAATGCTGATATTGACTAGGCGTCTTCTGTTACAAATGCGATTTTTTTATCGCAGTGTGGCGTAACTGCGGAAAATGCTAAAACTGTGACGCAGTTGCGCGCAACTGCGTCACAGTTTTTCGCAATTACGGGTCACAGTGCGATCGCAGTTGAACACATGGGATTGCACTTATGATTTTATTTCATTTTAATCGCGTATTGTAATTTCATGCTCCTTTTACGTTGTCTAGCACCTCATATTCGATTATCAAAGTTGTTCGAGAATCAAAACAAGAATTTCTACAATGACCATCACGATCAACAATGTATTTTCCTGCTTGAACTTGTGAGTTATCCCAATAAGAGAAACCACTTTCATAGATTTCAGAAAAATCTCTGCCATTTTTGAATCGTAGTTGTTGGAGAGATGGGTCTTGCACTATCTTTTGCATGATTTGAATCTATAGATTCCTATGGGATTTGAAAAAAAGCAACATGAAACTTTTTGAAAGATAGTTGATGATGAGGCATTGAATCTACATGAATTTTCAGCATATGTTAACAAGTATATACAGTATTCATTTATCTACACAATGGTGAAAACTACAGCTCTCTAGCTCCTTCCATTCTTGAGCTATTGCAAAAATACCCATGACCATCTCTTTTTTGGACAGACAGTAGTTACTATTTTCTCATTTAATTCTGCAAAACTATTTGCACTTCCAATGGAACGGTAATACCTAAATTTTTTTCGATACTTCAAAGAAATTCCACGTATAAAACGTCAGCTGTGATCATATAAAAATTAAATGGTAGAAAAGGATAAACGTTTAATACTTTATGTCAGCTCTGTTTTTCTTTTTGTCTAGTCTTCATTCAGTTATTATGGATTTTATCAGAGTCCAGAGGTTTTTCAGAAATCAACACCTGATTATCATATCCAACTTCAGCAAACACTAACTCAAATTTTCACTTTTTTTGTCAGAATTAAATGAAAAAAATCTTTGTTATTAAACTTAACAATAGTTGAAATGATGTGAACTTTTCATGATTATATCTTATTCAATCTAGCGTTTCTTTTGCTTACCTGCAACATATAGTTCTCCGACTGTGTCCACTGTAGTTATTTCCTGCTCATATTCATCGAAGAGAACAACCTTGCATTCGGGCAAGCCACGTCCAATTGGTATTGTGGAAGAGTCGAAAGAAGCATGATGGAGATCATCCACTTTATACGTGCAAATACACTGACATTCACTTTGCCCAAAAAGATTAACAAACGATGTTGTTGCAGGTAGATATGGAATAACTTCTTGAAGTACCGATGTTTTCAGAATTTCAGCTGAAATAAAAACTCGACATAATCATATCTATGAAACGAAGAGGATATGTACCAGCTGTGGATAGTATACGCAATGAGTTAACCCGACAAGCTGTATCCGGTTCTTGATGAAATAAGTTTGCGAGCATTGAGAGCATGACAGGACTGGTGAGAAAATAGGTTGCTTGATGTCGTTCAATCGTATGCGTCAGATAATTTACATCCATATTACCTCCTTCATTTAACACAATTAATGAAGCTCCATTTGGCCAAGTATAGGCCATTTCTATAAGGTGAATAATAAACGTGCTCGTTACCCATGTTGCAACTGTATCAATATGCGAGACTAAACCAGCAATACGATAACAGCGTGCTTGCCAAAGAGCACTCTCATGAGTATGAACGATAATTTTGGGTTTTCCCGTTGTTCCCGACGTGCATGTAACGAAGGCACGCTGTCCAACTATTGTCGATAGCATATTTAGATCATCGTCAGAAACAGTCGAACTTTTAGTCAAAATTTCATCGATCCGAATTCGACTGGGCAACCTTAAATGGTTGAGTAAGAAATATGTTTAAAAACGCTTGGCAACAAAATTAAGCACAGGTAGAATAGATAAAAAATATTAATTTTGTTTGAGGTACTACTTTTAGATTATATTCATATTCGTTAACAAATCATCCTTTTATATAAATGATCTCATTTGCCTGAATTCCAATTTCTCTTACTCTGTCAATTATTGAAATCGTATTTTTTTATGATAAACAACAACACATTCTAGATAATCCGACTATACTGATACATATACGAACGGATAATGGATTTTCAGCTTTTATTCATTTCGAATTTGTATAGTGGATCACTACTAATAAACGTACTTATTAAAGGAGTTAGACGAGAAGTAATCTTTTTACAATTAAAAGAGCAATCCAAGGCAGATATAGCTAAGATTTTAAGCAAACCCGGAGAAACATGTGATAGACTCGAATGATGTGAAAATTGAAATATTTTGTTTTATACGCTACGTTTCAATCTCGATGTTCTCAACAGCAATCAAACTTGAAACGTTTGAAGAAAACCGAAAAAAGTATTATTGGTTGCTTCAGTCTAGGTGAATTCATCTTAGCGATAGCTTTGAATGTTTGCGGTGGTTTTGAACACATGAAGCTTATTGGGAATTCGCTCGTATTTTGACTAAGATATATATAATCAATGATTCTTTTATGCTGAGAAAGTCTTAAAAAACTTTCTAAATAACAATTTTATATTTTATGATATGAACAGTATTCAAACAAAAAACACTAGAATTCTACTGTCAAATTAGAAGAAAAATGCATAATTTTGACTGAAGGAACTCGACAAGTACTTTAAAAATTTTTTGTTAAAATAATATACAAATCATTGATAGAACTGAGTGGAGAGTCCAGTGGTACATTAAGGAAAGACAACTTCCATAAATGGTCCGCGCATAAGATTAAAAACTTTCTTTGGTACTATATTATGGAGGAATATTTGGATCCTCATCTGCTATATTATGCAGATACCCTTAGATCCTCAAATTATATATTATAACTAGGGATGGCACTATAGCTTTTCTATTATTCGAAAACCTAGCCAAACAGATAGTAGCAAATTGTCACTTGCTTGTGTAATTGACAGCCATGGAAGATTCCACGAGGACTTTTGTAGAGCACCTTTGATAACCTCAAATTGGCCGGAACAACCCTATGATGCTTCCTTATCTTCATGGATAAAAAAATCTTTCCAAATCTGATTAGCTGAAACTCTTTTGTAACTAACTATTCTCAGAATTCCCGGCACCCGAAATGACCGAGTCCGAGATACTTGGGTTCGGTGCATGCCTATTCACAAAAACAAAACATAGTTTGGGATAAATAACGTGCAACTAACTATATTTATACACTAGATAGGATCGCTTTGCATCTTTGTTCGAAGATGATAGGCCTAGTTTTTAAAAATCTCATCTAGAATTGATCTTACTCTGATTCAAAGATAGACAGCAACTCGTTAAATATACATACATTTCCCTGTCCGTCGCCTTTTGTACAAGTACACATCCAGCTTTTCCAGTTTGATCTATTATTTGGTTAGTAGCATTTGATGGAGCATTTGGGTTTAAGGCACAATAGACTCCTCCTGTGGTGAGAATAGCAAAATATGCAATAGGTAATTCCACAGAACGTTGCAGCATTTGATAAACGATTTCACCTGGTTGTACATAAGATGTTTCCTTGATCAGATGAATAGCTACAGTTTGTACACAATGCATAATCTCGGCAAATGAAAGCATTTGTTCATCAAGCATCAGTGCTAATTTCTGAGACGCGTTCTTACCATGATGAAAGAACTCATGATGAAGTTGCGCTGAGATAGACATCTGAAATTTAAACAAGACTATATGTATATCGATATGTTGTCTTGTGCCTTCTTGAGAGAGAATGAAAAAGACAATTAAGACATAGAGGGCACAAAATAGTACTTTTTAAGCAAAACAAAAGTATAATGGAGAAAATTGAGCATCTTTCAACTTTCTCTAATGAATATTGGTAAGAAAGCTTCTAAATTCATTTGACAAAAGATTAGTTAAAACGTAAACTACAGGGTGTCCCAAAAGTCGCTATACAAAAAAAAATTTGAATATCTTCCTGGCGGCCTGAGCAGATGAGCTGATTTTTTTATCAACGATAGGCATGTTAGAAGTTTATATTCATAAAGACATGCCTAGAGAGACTCTTTGTTACGTATCACTATTAATCTGAACAAAAAATGTTTACTCTTGTGGAACTCACATATTTTTCCGAAGAAAAATAGTGAATGTAAGTTTTAAGTCGAGGTTCTTAGGGCTTCCCCTCCCTTACAGACAGATCTCTGTTACAGATCCTAGCAACCAAAGTCAAAGAGCATGGCGTGTGCTTCGAACTTGATGAGAGGGGGGGGGGGCAAGGAGCGAAGATAAATAAAATGAAGATCTTTACATAAGTTTTCCTAGGCAGTGGGGCGACGAAAGAAAAGAGCAATTAAGATCACTACATGTTTTGCTTAGCAGCAAACAAGAACTGATAACTGTTTAGTATATTTCTTCTGAAAGTATATGTGTTCCACATTTTCGTCTCAAAGGGACTGCGCTGACAAGCTTTTTTACAGATAGGAACAGGGTGGGTCAAAAGTCACCTTACCGAAAAAAAATTGAATACTTCTGCTACAACTCACCCAAAGAAGCTGATTTTTTTACCCATACTAGCAGCATATTCACAATTTAAATCCATACGAACAAGGTTAAAGAAAACCATTGTTAAGTACCACGAATGATCTTAACAAAAAAATGTTCACTTTTTCACAGATAAGAAAAAAACCAATATACTTAACAAAAAATTTCTCTAGGCATGTCCTTACGAATCTAAAGTTTAAATATGCCTCTATTATTGATAAAAAAATCAGCTCGTTTTCTTGAGCCGTAAGGAAGATATTAAAATTTTTTTTGTATAGTGACTTTTGGGACACCCTATCTTTTCTAACAACTGACTCCTTTTAACTGATCAGGCGTCCGTGCAAGCATTAATAAAAACAGTTCAATATTGTTAAAATGTCTTCATATCATAACTATTTTAACAATGTGAAGGGATCACAAATAAAGCTCAAGAAATGTATTGCGCGTGAAATATTTAAATGAATATTTCTCCAGCAGGTGAAGATTATTTATCTATATAATCATACTCAAATTCGTAGTGTATCTTTGAAAAAATATTGCTAAAAAGGTTTTGTTACAAGCATGTACATCATATGCTTTCACATATTACTTCTTATCGATATCTGATTTTCTCTGTTCACATTTTTTACTTCTTTTCCTTTCTCTTTCGTTCTCTCTTATATTTTGTTATTCATTCGAGCTGAAGAATCACACTCAAAACAGTCAAATAAAAGGGAACTTTGCTAGGTTTGAAGCTCATTTCCGAGCATCAAACCTACTAAACATTATTTAGTAGCGCCTAACTTTTTAACCAATTGTCTTCTTTAATATGTACTGTATATCACTTTAATCTTTATACAAAAACGTGGCATTTAATTATCTATAGAGTAGTATATTTCACCCACTATATAAAACTATCTCTATTGTTTGTATGGGTAATAAACATTTAAATTTTCTTTTTATCACTATAAGAAATGTAAAGATACGTGAGTTTCTTATTTTAGCTCCAAGGAGAATAAGCTAACAAGATTTTTGATTAAACTGAGCTTTTTACAAGTTAACAGATAAACTAAAACTTTTGGTACAGCAAATGTCCCTAATTTCGATACCTCATTATAAAGCCAATATAAAACCTATTAGTGCAATTCGTGCGGAATGAAAATATGAAACATGAAATAACGAATGTTCCAGGAAAAATGGATTTCTCAATATTTTCAAGATGTCTTCTCTATTATTCTCATGATTAAATCTCTTTTTATTACGAAAAGATAGCGTTTGAAATTCTTTACAAAACCATATATGACTAGGTTGAAAAACAGTTTTAGATATAGTTGAAAAATGACGAAAACTGAAAACATATATTCAGCCATAAAAAGTAAATACGACATGAAAAGCTCTACAATTTACAAACTATAATTTATTTTAATTGTAATGCTTTTTCTTTCGCAAAACAAAGCAAAGTTCTGTACAACCAATTTTTTTGATGTTTGTAAAACCAATCACACAAAGTTTTGATTTATTTTGAAAACAAAAAGTACAAAATTAAAATAGACTTTAGTTTGTCGGTTGTAGAACTCTCCATCTTGCATTCTGTGGGATATCTTATTTTTTGTAACTAAACATATTTATAGATTAAAAGATAAAATGCAGAATGTTGCCATTTATTGTGGGTCGCATATTTGCTTTTTGAAAATAATTCTGTATGTCTAGTTTTCGTCTTTTTTCAAATATATCTAAAACTGTTTTTCAACCTAGTCCTATAAGATCTTGTAGAGTTTTTTAAGCGCTATCATTTCATAACAAGAAGGGATTTAATCATAGAGATACTAGAGAAGAAATCTTAAAAATACTGAGAGATCCATTTTTCTTGGAACATCCTTTATATGTCCAATCAGATACTGTTAACTGATTGTGTCAATGAATACATTCTACAAACAGGACAAAATTAATGACGTTTATATTAAATGACGAATGTCCTTTCACGTAATTATGTAAAGGAATACATTTTCTATACATGACAAAGATTAATGAAATTTACATTAAAAGATGAATGCACATTCATACTACATTACATCATGGACCTCGACACTTAGATATTATAAGATCAATCTAGCGAGTTTATGATAATGACGTCCTTTTGAATGACACTCATCGTTAAACGACAGAAAATCGACTCGAAAGATGGAAACACAGGAGCGCTTCCTGTGCAACTGATTTAAGGCGTATAAGTACTCTAGTTAGAGCGTATATGTAATCTTTAGGAACACGGTGTATTTCTTCCTTATTTGCTTTTTAATTTATTGAATAAACTATTACGGCTTCATGCTGTTCAAAAATCCTTCCATATCAATATCTTTCGAGTTCAAACTAAATCATATTTTTTCGTTTACACTGATGTCTGTTTTTATTATCAATAATACTTCAATATGTGCAAAAAAATTTTGTCTCTATACTTTTTATATTTACAGTAGTGTTATAAAAGTTTAGATCTTTAGACGAAAATAATCATTTTGTTACTTATTGTACGTTTATTTTTAGGCGATAAGCGAAAAAGTTTTTATCTTTATTTTTTATATATACCATATGTCTCAAAAGTCTTTTCCTAAAAGTTTCTTACTAAAATTTCACTATTTTATTTACCTATATAAACTTCTAGGAAAATACAAAAATTTAGTCTTTTCCGTATTTCAAGAAAAAAACATTGTAATGCGTTTTTTTGTAATTGATTGAATTTCTTGAATGATTCTTCTTTTTATTTCATCGAGATCTTTAATTCTTGTTTTGTAAATATTAGTTTTGATGTATCTCTATAAAAAGAAATTCAACAACATTAAATCTGGTGATCGTGGAGCCCATAAAATACGTCCACCTCTACGAATTTAGCGTTCAACTACGGTTTATAACCTAACACATATTACACGTTATCTGATACACCGTCGACTTCGACAGATTGACCTTTTGGGAAACACGACAAACACTAATGATTGTGTTATCTGATGAAACTTCTTCAATTTCACCTAATTTCTCTGGGTTTTTAAAGATGGTGTTTTTGACCATGCACCGATCCAATTTCGATAAATTTATCATAAATGGCTTTAATAGTTTTTTTTCTAAAGGAATATCAGACACATTTTCGCGTTGAAAATGTCGTCTAGCTGATGATGGAGATCCTAACCCATCCATCATAAAAACAATTTCAATTGGTATGTGTAAACCAATAGACATTTGATGTTTGTGAAATGAACACATGTTCGATTAGCCTTCCATGATTCGAAAAACAGACAGTTATCCTCTATACAAATAACTTCAAGAGAGGATATCATTTATTACACAGATGAGATAATAATCTTGTTTTACGAAAACTGTTGGTATATGGTTGAACAACAAATTGAATGATCGATGAATTCGTAGAGGTAGACATATTTCATGGGCCCCACGTTCATCAGATTTAATATTGTTGGACTTGTTTTTATAGGGATACATCAAAAAAAAAATTTACAAAACGACAATCAATAATCTGCACGAATTTAAAAGAAGAATCACTCAAGAAATTTAATCAATCCAAAAAAAACACTATACAATGTTTTCTCTTGAAATACGAAAAAGACTAAATTTTTGTACTTCCCTAGAAGGTAATATCTTCAAAGAGTATTTATAAAATTGCCTTAATAAAAAAAAACACTTAACGATTTTCCTATCTTTAAAAAAAAGAAGTTGGTGTAGCTAAATAAAATAGTGAAAATCTACTAAAAAACTTCTAAAAAAGGAAGTTTTAGGACACACGATACAAGCAATATATATAAATTAAGACTCTTGGTCATCACTCTTTAGTTATACTAATCTGTTGATAATCACATTATTTGATGTTAAATCCACAGTTCTGTTTAACTATATATTAAAGTCTTTGTACAAGTACAAAGGTACAGGAATTTTCGTAATTCTCTCCAGAATATTCAAAAATGATCACTCACTTTCAATGTGAAGGAGATACACAATTGGTGAATAAAAATGGACTGTTTGCGCTTGTCTTTTGTATACTTTTTATTTTTCTAATCAATGTATAGTTTTATTCTTATATAATAAGTGATCAATTGTGTTTAAAAATACTGAAGCATACACTCAAGAGAAAGATATTATAAACAAATATAATCGCTAATTATAGTCAGCAGTATGTGATTCATTATTTCGCATCATTTTCGTTTATATCATTTACTGTATTACCTATTCAATAGGTAATATTATTATCGTCATAGAAAATATCCAATGCAATCTCACTGATGTTATTATTAACGAAAAAAAAATGTAGAAAACATCTTTTAAACGCCATCTGTTTTTGAAAATACGCTATACTTGCGATTAAAACCGCTCATATATATTTGGGAAGCATTTGAATGCACTTCTGGCAGTCCAAAAATAGTGGCGGATGTTCTTTTTTTTCTTATAAATAGCTAAAAGGAATTCGTTTCTTACAAACCTATAGAGCGTCTTTCGCTCTATCGTTCTATGTTATTTGATCTATATCCAACTAAGATTATAACAAAAAAGTTTTGACAAAACTTTTTTTTGGTATAGTCTCATTGGTAACAATAATGGAGAAAACCATCTCTATGTGATTTTTGTTCGTTTTTTCTTTATTTTTTCTTGTTCTTTCTTTTATCATTATGTTTTTATTTTGCGTAGGAACTGATCATCCGTGTATTTCGTATTGGACAAGGAGTAACAATGATAGAATAGAAAAATGGAGGGATAAGTTTATTAACTGTTTGACATAATCATCTTCGTTATTGATGTACAACTGCATTCTCTCAATTTATTTTTCGAACGCTTTTTAATATTCTTCTTTATTCACGGAGTACATGAAATTGATCAAAGCATCATGTCAGGTGCCCCAGGAAGAATGGGCCTCTCAGTGCTTTTAAGATTTCTCTCTTATCCATTAAATTAAAGACATTTTTATTATGAAAAGACAGTGTTTCAAATTCTCTACAAAAGCGCATATGACTAGGCTCAAAAACAGTTTTAGATATATTTGATAAAAGACCAAAACTAAATATATACAAGCAACTATAAAATCAAATGGATGTGTCATAATAAATGGTGGCACTTTGCATTTCATATTGTAATCTCTAAATAGTAGGTTGAGGAAAAAGTTCGTGCGCCATGTTAAAATAATGATTTTATATATATTTTTTTTTTGTGTTTTTGATCTGGTTTTGTGGCTATTATGAAAATTTATTGATTTTTCAAGATGTCTGATTACGAAATCACAAATTTTGAGCTTCGTGCATTGCTGCATCATTATTGGAGAAAGAATTTGGATGCAAAAGCAGCTGCCAAAGCAACTTGCGACGTTGAAGGTGAAGGTACGGTGGCACCGCGAACTGCACAGAAATGGTTCAAGCGATTCAATGAAGGCAATTTTGATCTTGAAAACAGGCCACGTTCCGGACAACCAACGGTTTTGGACGAAGGAGACTTGCAAGCCGCTTTGGATGTTGAGCCGTCATCAAGCACACGCGAATTGGCTGAAGAACTTGGTGCCGATCAGAAGACAGTTTGGTATCATCTCAAGCAACTTCACTTTGTCCACAAAAAGCCACGACAAGATCCACACGAGTTGACCGAAGCACAAGCCGCCAAACGAGTCAAAATTTGCCGCCAATTGCTCAACAATCCGTTGGATGACCATTTTTGGAAGCGAATTGTGACATCAGACGAGAAGTGGGTCTACCTGGTCAATCACGATCGAAGCAAACGTTGGGTCCCAAAAGGTCAAACTCCTCCATCCGTTCCGAAGCAAAATCAATTTGGAAAGAAGGTCATAATTTGCGTTTGGTGGAACATCGAAGGAATCTTGCATTTTGAACTTGTGCCAAATAGTCGCGCCATCAACGCTGAACTTTACTGCGAGAAACTTGATCGAGTCTACGATGCGCTGGTTGAAAAGTACCCAAGTCTTGTTCGTCGAAAATGCGCTTTGTTTCAACAAGACAATGCAAAGCCGCATACCGCCAGAAAGACCAGCAAGAAGTTTGAAGAATTGGACGGTGTCGAAGTTCTGCCGCATCCAGCCTATAGTCCAGACGTTTCTCCATCTGACTACGGTCTCTTCCGATCAATGCAGCACTTTATGAAAGGTTGCCGATTTGAGTCATTCGATGAAGCTGAAGAAGCATGTCAGGAATTTTTCGATTCAAAGCCGAAGGAGTGGTACTTTGACCAAATCCGAAAGCTTGCAGATCGTTGGCAGAAGGTCGTGGACAATGATGGTCTTTATTTTAAAGAATAGTTGTTGATGTTTTTGAATGAATTCATGCATAAAAAATCATTATTTTAACACGGCGCACAAAATTTTTCCTCAACCTAGTACATTTTATTAAAAAAAACAAAATATACCATAAGATGCAGCATGAAAAGTTCTACAATGTACCAACTAAAGTTTATTTTAATCCTATATTTTTTGTTTTCAAAAAGGAATAAAACTCTACATGACCGATTTTCGCCGCTGCGAAAACCGATCACACAGAATTTGGAGTTATTTTGAACTTAAAAATTACATGAATAAAATAAACCGTCGTTTGCAAGTTGTAGAGCATTTCACGCTGCACATTGTGGTATATTTTGATTTTTTTAAAAAAAAATATTTTAGGTAATAAAAATATAAAATAAGAAAAAGAAACTCTCGTACGTATAAGAAAAATGATTTTTTTCACAACGGCGAAAGTCGGTCATGTAGAGTTTTATTCCTTTTTGAAAACAAAAAGTATCGGATTAAAATAAACTTTAGTTTGTACATTGTAGAACTTTTCATGCTGCATCTTATGGTATGTTTTGTTTTTTTTTAATAAAATATATTTAGAGATTACAATATGAAATACAAAGTGCCACCATTTAATATGGGACATCCGTTAGATTTTATAGTTGCTTGTATGTCTTTAGTTTTGGTCTTTTATCAAATATATCTAAAACTGTTTTTGAGCCTAGTCATATACGCTTTTGTAGAGAATTTGAAACACTGTCTTTTCATAATAAAAATGTCTTTAATTTAATGGATAAGAGAGAAATCTTAAAAGCACTGAGAGGCCCATTCTTCCTAGGACACCAGATACAATTTTCAGAAAAATATACACCACATATCTTTTCTAACAATTAGTATGAATCAGTAAAACCCCGCGAACCTCGCTAGTTTCAATAAAGTCAGATCATTTTTGTTTCACAATACTTAAGAACATAGAAATTTTCATAGGTTTTCAGTAAAACTAAACTCCCTACCAGTGGAACTCGTCATATACACACATTATTACTTTCACACCGTGTAGTTGGTCTTTTTATTCATGTTAAAACTACCTAGCATTATCTTAACGTAGCATGTATCGATATTTCTTTTATAAATAAAAACCTTGAAATTTTCTCTATAATTGATAAAAGAAATTATCCTCTATCAATAAAGTAAAATGGATACATCCAACTTTTTAAAGTAAGACTCACTGGTGAATCCCATCATGACGAATGGGTTAATTAGTAGCGACGCCAGACTATTAGCGCCCTTCTTGTTTTGAGGGAGTAATGAAGGATGACATCGCCTATATGTGTATCTTGTTTTGAAGAATACAGTGCCAATAGGTCAGCGTCACCGTCTATTACTCTATCCAGAACAAGGAATGAACGAATGTTCTATTTCCACCTCAAGTGACTCTGTTAGAATCACGCATTCATGAAAATTTGGAATGCGTCTAGGTGGCGCCACCTTCCACTGCTCCTCCCCCTCTTCCAAAAACAAAAGGGGCGCTAGTAGCCTGATGCCGCCACTAATGTTAATACTATAGAAGTAGGAGCTGCATCTCTATGAATATTATTCAAAATTTTCTTGATGTAACTAAACGAATAAATGAAATAGATAAAACATATTGTACAGAAAATTTGTTAATGTGACTCTACAGAGGAAAATAGTTAGATCTTTCATGAGGATGTCTGAAAAAAATATACGGAAGACTATGCATTACAAATCAGCTATACAGATATAATTATATCAATATATTAACAAGATGCCAATATCGTATATTATGAGAATTTATTATAGTATATTATCTTATATTGAACTTCCAATGAGCTCTTCAGAAGTTTTAAGAAGGAGGGTGGAATTAATAAGCGGTGAAATCGGCCACCTGGAGAAATTCAATTTCTTTTACATAAAATTATCATATAGGGTGCTTGATATCGTTTACTAGTAGAATTAAATCAATTGCAGGTGTCTGGGCTGTACCAAGACCGTCTGAAATAGTCAAGGATTCTTATATATATATGATGCCCGACTAGAAATGGTAAGCAGCGATTTTTATCTATTAATCTAATATTAATCAGGCCGATATTTATATGGTTTGATAGCAATTGACAGTACTACAAATTAATATAAAAACATCTAAGAAAACTACTCACCGATGTCACCTCACATACAGCGTATTGCTCTTACCTATACTCTCATGACGAGTATAGCCTACTAGAATCATGTGTCAAAAGGTATAAAAATGTCAATGAAAAAATACTGATTACCTAAAGAAATTCAATGAATATTGGTCCTAATACGTGATTTTGATCATTTTTGGCATATATGTGATAGCTTTTGGTTATTAGAAGTAGAGTTTTGATAAACGTAAATACGATATTCTGAATCAGCATCCAAAACTGGTTAGATATGTAACATTTTCAAACACTTTCTTCGACTTTTTTTTCGTCGAAAAAATTGCCCCTAGTCCCTCTCAGTGATGAGCTAAAAATGAATTTCACTAAAGGAGCGTTTTGTTTGTATAAATATTTACTATTGTTAGTTCTAATATCATTTTAAAGTTTTAGTAGCGGTTTCCGACAATTGAAAGAATTTTATAATGAAATTCATTTTTTAGCCCATCACTGAGGGCGACCAGGGACAATTTTTTCGACGAAAAAAAAGTTGAAAAAAGTGTTTGAAAATGTTACATATCTAATCAGTTTTGGATGCTAATTCAGAATATCGTATTCGTTTTTATCCAAATTCTACTTTTAATAACCAAAAGCTATCACTTATATGCCAAATATGATCAAAATCATGTATGGGGACCAGTATTCATTGAATTTCCTTTAGGAACAATATGCTTTATATGAAATAATATCGATGAGAAATTTTTTTTACGAGGGAACCTCCTGGGATGTCCAACGAGTTTAGCCTTCAACTTTTCAGATTAATTAAATTTCGATGAGATATGAGAAAGCTGTAAAGGATTTGGGTCCTCGTAGCGTTTTTTCCGAGATGTCGAATCTTTAAGAGACTTTTCTCATGGGATTCAAGATTTTCACAAAAATCGTATTATCGAATTTTGACCTGGAACTTCAGTTATGTCACCCTCTAAAGTAGACTAGGTTGTGTACAAAATTTTAGAGTTTTTTTAACGCAGTCTTTAACAAATAGGAGTTTTCCAAAATATAAGTCGTTTTTTACAGATATTGTACAAAACATAAATATTCTGAAACATTCATATTCCTTCAAGATTACGTTAAAAAACTCTGAAATTTTGTACACAACCTAGTCTACTTTAGAGGTTGACATAATCGTAACTTCAGGTTAGAATACAGTAGTATGATTTTTGTGAAAATCTTGGATCGCATGAGGGAAATCTCTTAAAAATTGGTCATTTCGGAAAAACGGCACGAGGCCTCAGTTTCTTTACAGTTTTCTCATATCTGATCGAGATTTACTTATGCTCAAAAGATGAAGGCTAAACTCGTTGGATACCTCGAGCGGTTCTCTCGTTAGATGTTTTTATATTATTTTGTAATACTATCAATTGCTATTAAACCATATGAAAGTCGGTCTGATAAACGTTAGATTAATAGATAAAAATTGCTGCTTTCCATCTCTAGTTAACCATCATGTATGTATAAGAATTCTTGACTATTTCAGACAGCCTGAGTACAACCCAGTCATCTGCAATTGATTTAATTCTACTAGTAAACAATTTCAAGCATCCTATATGATAGTTTTATATAAAATAAATTGAATTCCTCCAGGTAGTCGATTTCATCGCTTATCGGCCTTCCTCCTTTTAACAAATTATCAAAAAATTTTATTTTCTGTTGTAAATAATTAATAATATAAAAATATGCTGGATTACAATGAAAAATTAATTATTTATGGTCTATTATTTCTAGAGAAGTTTTGATAAAGCAATTTTGTTTAGGTTTGAGATATTCCATCTTTTGCAACCATATCCTCCATCTGTTTATTGTATTGAGAAATGTCTGTATCGTATATGCTACCCATTTCTAATAGATAAACAAATAAATAAATGAAGAGAACAAATGTCAAAGAACTCACCAGCATCGACTACATAATTTTTCTCAGGTTTATCCATAAGATCAGTCACAATTTTGACAACATCAGCCAATGAATTTGATTCCCATTTTTTTGTTTTATCCAAAAGAGTAGTACAAATCTTTCCTTTAGATAAAAATATTAGAAAAATAAACAAAGATAAACGATTATTATAATATGTTTCAATGAGAGTGATAATGAAACAAAAAATTCTATTTACTTTTATTTATATTTTATAATAAGAGAAAAAAATAAAAGGAACTTATTTCAAGTGTACTTACCGTTTTTCTCAATGTTAGGATGACGAATTTTTGTTTTCATGTATACTTCTGGTGGATCTTGTGGATATGTAGAAGGCACACGTACTTCTATTTTAAGAGCTCGGTTTTTAAAGCATTCCGTTGATGGATAAATTAATCCAATAATAATAATATATTGATTTTGTATTGACGAGGCACCTGCCATATTATTCGATTGTAATTCAGATATTAATGTTGGATTTTCATAAGAATCATCAATGACAGTAAATCTCTTCGATGTTGCATCAGAGCTTCCAGCCCAAATTTTAAGGTCGGTATAAAATCTCCAAAGACGTCGTATGAAATCCGAACTCATTATTTAATAAATACTTTTGAAAATATCTGAAAAGAACAGAAAAACTATACAATGTTGAGAAATACACTTATTTCTTCATGTGAAAATATGGTAAATTTGATCGTCTCTCACTTTTTTTTAATATTTATTTCAGTTTCACGTTGTTACCCAGCCAGTAAAAATCGATAAAATAACGCATAATAACGGTATTAAAAACACGATTTTTGTTGTTTTGAAAAAAATAAATTTGCAAATATCATTATTTTCAAATTCGCAACTCTTCACACAAATAAAATTTTTCATTAGAAAAGGTAAAAAGCAAATATTGTAACGCTTTATTTTATCAATTATTATGGTCTGGGTATGCTTTACTACCTTTTTCTTTCTGTGACGGTAGTAACAGAAAGAAAAAAAATAACGACGTGTAAATATACCTCACATTACGCAAATATATATTACTTGGAAAAAACCAAGACATTTTTTACGTCGTTTTCAAAGAAAATGACAGAATCAGAAAATGTTCTCATTGGTGGTAACGTAATGAAAACAAATTTTTGTCTTCAAAGATAGTAAGTCAAGAGATTAGTGTGAGGGTGAAATATATATATGACAGTTTCGATATGAGCAATAAAAATACGAATAATCTGTATACCTATACTTATCATACAGCAACTTTCTCGCATAATTCTACCCTCTGAAGACAAGATACGATGTATGCTGTAATATATTTGCGAAGCATGATCTAAGAAGAGTGTTGAAACTCCATCACAATGGACAGAAAAGGGGGTCAGAAGCAATTTCCAATTGACAAATCACTTTTGAATCGAGATTATGTGCTCTATGTAAGCCTTAATGAGCTATGAATACCCTGAAAAGAATTCGTGGTTTTAGCTTATTTCTATCGAAATATTTTATTTTTATGACATTTCTTAGTAAAAAGCTGTGATCCCCCGCAGCTTCACCTGAAAAGTCAATTTTAGAGTTTCAACTTGAAACTTTGCACAGAGAAAGTTCTTAATTCTAATGATGATAAACACAGGTATTTCTTTTTTAGAATATGTTAATCGTTTGAATTATTGAACAGTTATTCATAATTCTTTTTTAGTGTCTACTTTTAGACTATTCTATATTTATCTTCAGAATTACTTCAATAGAATGAATCTTCCGCCGATAACTATTGTCTGGTGTGATGTTAGTTTCGAGAAAGATGAAAGTTATCAGGATATGAAAAATGAATTTAACGATACAACGACAGCCACACCAAAAAAAGAATTGAATTCTATAGACATGAAGATTTTAGATGAAGGAAAAGAACAACTACGTTCAAAAGATCTGCCACTCGTTACTGTTCGAACAGTTGACGATGCACTAGAAAAGATCGAGAAACATAAAGACAACAAAACTTTCGTCATCTGTTCTGGTTCAGTAGGCCGATGTCTTGTGCCTAAAATCGTATCTCAATGTCCTCTTATACATAATATATACATTTTTGCTCATGACATAAACCTACATCATGATTGGGCAGATAACTATCCACGCATTGTGAAAATGTTTAATTTTCCAACTGATTTATTAATTCGACTTACACGAGATATTGCTGCTTATTTTATTAAACAAGGACAAATGTTTTTAGAAATTGATCAACCAAAGAATGCATTAACACATTTTTATCATGCTCGAAATTTGGAAATAGAAGCAAATATACGAGATAGAGGAAAGATCGATCTGAATACCACACAACCAGATTGTTCATTTTTGGAATTTCGTGAACGTCTTGATCAACTTGAAGGCAAAAATGGATTAATCGCAAGAGCTGAAGACGCTATTCGTAAAAAGGAAGGCGCTGTTGAAAGTGCTTGAATTCAATCATTTTTACAAGAACTCGAACTGATTTATTCTTTTCATATCTGTTCTTTTTTTCTACATTTTTATTTTGATCATTCACATCTTGTATAATCATAACGTATATTAATATGAATATTAGTTAAGAAAATGTAACCTCATATCCACAGTGATTTTAAAATAAAGATTTTATAAACATTCAATAACAATATGTACCATATGAAAATGCACTATATCGAACAAATTTTAGATGATTATAGGAGAAAAATATAAAAATTATTCGAAATTTATTTTCTAACTATTTTATTGATATGAAACTACAATAATATAAATCATAATCATCATAACTTCGAAATTATAATAAATGAATATATTGTATCTAATTGAAGAAAAATATGTTGAAAGACGAAACATATCACAAGTACTATATTAACACACTATTTTATCAATATTTTGTGAATAATTTGATTCAAAAATTCATATCTTATACTTATAAATGCACAACTACTTATATTCTCAATAAATTTTTTCGGATTACCTTTGTTGAATTGAAAGGTATGAACAAATTTCGCTTCAATCTACTAATGTTTGTTCTGATAATAATTTTTATAATGATTTATTTAGATAAATAAAAAAACGATCATTCTGTTTTAGAGTTCTTATCAGTTTCACTATATTATGAGTAATAATCTAATAGAAAAAAGATGAAATAGTACCATTATTGATATCAATATTTTTACTGTAGTTTTAAATCAATCATGATAATGGAAAACCATATATTCATAAAAATATATCTACTTATTTTCAATTAGAAAAGGTCTCACAGTGATATCACATCCAAACGTATCACCCTGCGATTTTGGATTGTTTGAGTTAATCAAAGAAAATCTGATCAGCAGGTACCAGGATCTGTTTTTTTGGGATTTATTTGAATTTTTTAATAAATCCCCATACATCTTAAAATCAATTCCACATAACTTCTATCGAGGATGAAGACGAAAACTAAGTGAGGGTGAGCTGAAATACTAATACAGTTATATAGTCTCAATAATTCCTTAGTAAATAAATAAATCCCAATAAATCCCGCAGAAGAAATAAATCCCAAAAAAATAAGTATCGGTATGCCCTCACCTATCGATATGAGATGAAGATCACAATATAAAATAAATATAAGAAAAAAGAAGCCAAAGAAAAGAAATAAACGTATAGACAAATTAAAATTTAAAAGTTTGATGTATGTTTTTGATTTGTTTTCTGCAGGCAATGAAGTTTATACTTTTCTGGGTAGATGGTGAGCCTAGAAGCAAGAAAAAGTGGTTACCGGAAGTTTAGGGACGACGCCTTTCACAGCTGTAATACAATAACGAGATCTTGTGAATGTCGAAATATATCTGACGAGAGAATGATAAAGCTTGAAACATATTACCAGATAATCAACTACAGAAAATTATTTGTTTAATAGGTTTAGATATATTTTATTAAACAAGGTTCACATAATTTAGTACTAATTCGTGAAGTTTTAACAGATAAAAATATTCTAGAAGCGTCTTTGCAACAGACAGTCAATAAAATAAATCTAGGTTCAAATATTACTTTTTCAGCATATATAGTGATTATAACTATGGAAAAATAATTATTATAACATGTGTCTATGTTGAATTGATGTCTTTGAAAGGTACCCTTATGGAGATCATAAGGTATATCTTCAGTCGCGTTCATGGTTTCATGGATCGCTGATTGATTGAACGATCTGATCCTATTACAATGCTTTTTTCTAGAATCAGGTTCCTTTAATAGTCAAAATAAAATACTTTAGAATGATAAAAGCAATGTTAAATACAGATAAACAGCAATATACTACCCGGAATTTAAATAATCATATTGCTATAAGGTTATTTTTGGTATAAAAGTATTTTCAAAATTTAAAAAAAAAAATCGACCTCGAGACATTAAAACCAACATTTTTTTAGGTAATTCGGCGAGCTCTATTCAATCATATAAAATAGAAACGTTAAAAAAAAATTTGCTCCGATATAATGTAGTAAAAAATTTGAGTAATGTATGATGTTCGTAATTATCTATTTTGATAAAATCGTTTCGTGAAAAACTATTGTTCTTATTCATGGATTTTAATTAAACATCCTGTTTCACAAACAAAGAAATAATTAAAAGTTTGTTCTATGGATATGACAAGAAGAAAATTAGAAAAATATTTTTAACATATCTTCAAGGGTAAATTCATCGATATAAAATGGAAACAATAAATACACATATTGAGAACATTCTTCGTTCTTTAGAACTTAAAAACATTTGTCCTACTTTCTCACGTTTTTATTTGGTATCTTTATGTGAAAAACATCTAGAAATTTTAATGAATCTAAAAAGCGTAGAGTTCTTTTTATTTGCAATAAATGATTATAATAGACACAACAAACAAACTTAAAACTTATAATTTCAATTCAGTCGATATTTGAAATTTATCAACGGGAAAATAATTTCTTCACTTGACTTCGAAATGTTTTTGACACAATTAAATTTGTATAGCAACTATTACAAATTGGTATGTGAATAATAAATAAACATAAATTTCTAACATAAGTTTCAATTTCTATTTGTTCAAAACTTTTTATATAATCTTGCGTTATTTGTTGATACATAAGAAATATTGCAAAGACACAACTAAATACTGCATAATTACTTGTATCAACAAGTAACATTAATGTCATTTGTCGATCTTTTGAATGAGTCGAATTTAAATTATTTCCTACAGTTGATGTAGTTTTTGCTAAAGATATATTCGGAGCAATTGCAATAAGACGTCTACTTCGAATATTCTTAATTGTCCATAATCCAAATATTATCATTAATGATATTACTAAAATTTCTTTAATAATCACATAATAACTTATAAAAGTAAGATAAACACCTTGTTGATAATAACAAAGAAAATAATCAGGTCCAAATTGCATGATACTTGCAAAAAATAATGCATGAATATGAAATAATGACCAAAATAATGTTCCACTAATGACACATATATATGCCGAACAATGAGTACTTCGTTCTCGAGTACGAGCATTAGACGATGTGACTAATATTCGATCAATTGAAGCCAATATTAAATAAGAGGCATTTAGAATATATAATAAATTGGTTGCATAAAGACGTAAACGACAAATATGCATACTATGAATCGATGGATCAATACTAAAACCAGCATCAACTGTTAAATTTAATAATGCAATATAAATGATTAAAAAGTTATTGATATTAATAGCAATAAAATAGATTGAACATGGATTTTTACGTAAATTTTTTTGAGTAAATACTAATAAATTTATCGTACAACTTATAGTACCGATAGCCATAAGAATTGGAGAACCAATTTGATATAAATATTTGTTAACTAAATTCATTGTAATAATTATATCAGATAGTGAATATTCGGATGTCATGATGATGCAAAATTCTTAGCAAGTGATCAAACAGATTACTTTTTTTCTTAAGAAATGAATTTAATGGTAAACTACAACATTCATTTTATATTTATAGAAGCTTGAAGGAATAAATACACAATTAAAAATTTGTTTTTGACAAGAAAATTGAAAGGATTCATGTGGATAAAGGAATGTTCTTCTTTTGATGAGATATTAAGAACATTGATAAAAATAAATCCTCGGCAATAGGATAAGTATAGCTATAAGATGAGAAAAACCATCTGTTTTTGTCAGTACTTTTGTCTTAATTTTGTTATTCTCGAAGTAGAAGAAATAACCGATAGGTACTAAAACAATTCGAAATTTTTAATGCCTAAAGAAGAAACAATTAATCATTGTATGTTTTTATTAAAACATTCAAAAAATTAATAGGTTTATTTTAATTAAGATAATTAAAAAGAACACTATTGAAATTAGTTTATCAAGAAAAATACAAAACGTTATTCCGTAACTGGAAATAATGTGACATCATATTTTCGATATATCATCACTATCAATGAACAATTTGAGAAAGATAATTATATATTTGAATAGTTCATGAAGTTTTCTACAACTCTATATATAAATGTCTTGAACTATATTTGTTCATTAAATAATAAATATTTCATCTTCATAGTGACCCATCTTTATAGGTATAAAGTGGCGAAAAATCTTAAAAGATTTATCATTTTCTATGAAAAATATCAAAATTGTCATTTTATTTCGGTTTTCTAGAAAACCGAATTTTTGAGGGGAAAAGTGGAGAATTGCCCCCGTTTCTCCGCCAAAATACATTCGATTGAAGGGAAACTTTCTTCTCTAGTATCTGTAAAAAAAAAGTTCAGCCCTATCGGACGTACTGTGGCTGAAAAAGGAGGGCGATATGAAGGGGGGGGGGGCGTCTTTTTTAGCCCGTGGGATCTTGATATCTCCTATCAGGCAGGATTTGGGAATCTCGAGTCTATGACAACTTTTATTCTACTCATCAAGATCTATGAGCTCTGAAAGTTTCGAAATGTTCTGACGAGTCGCTCTCGAAAAGTACCGGAAAGGAAGGAGAGGGTACTCTTAAATCGTCTCAAATGGATTTAATCACGACGTATGTTTTAAAATCAGAGTGATAAGTAGTGGCGTAACCGGAAGGGTGCTATATGGAGCTCTCCCGCCTCCCAGAAAGTTTTCTTTTCTCATAAATAAAGAAAACTATCTTTACCTTTCGTAATGATAAGAGAACACATACAGTTTATTCATGATAGGAAGCATCATTATTGTGAGAAGTCCAGAACTCGAAGAAAAATTCCTTTGAAAAGGATATTCTAATGCACATTTGTCTTCTATTTTCGAAAACTTCTCGTCTCACGATCTAGGTCTTTTCCATGAATTTTCAATTTGTTCATTCTTCTCGTCATTTCAGTTTAGCATCTGGAATAATATTCATCGATTTCTGTCTGACTTGAACAATAGAAAGACTCGTATACGTTTTGCGTTTATCTTCTACTTGTAACATGACGGTTGAAAGCATAGTTGCCTTTAGTGAGTGAACTTATAATGAATAGTGTAGTTTTGCTCTTGTCATCCCCAAAACGTGATTTTGGTCAAACTTTTTTTTATTCTGTTCTAAAACGGTACCACCATCGGCGACATGCTCCTATAGGACAGAATGAAAGAGTATATTTTATACCCTTATTTTTGGGAGGTCGGAATTTCGGCCCAAGAAATTTTCGACATTGACTGAGGATGAGAATTTAAAGATATTGATGAGGGTAAAAAGCCCGGGCCGAAAATTCATGAGGTCAAAATTGATGTAAGCCTTATTTTCTCGTTAGAAGTTCTAGAGTCTAAGAAGAGAAAATTTTCTCACTCCGCAGTATTGTCCAAACAACAATGTAGACAAGAACACTAAGAAGCAATTTACTTGGCATAAGACACTTTATTCTCCCTCATATCTGATGGCTGGATAGTCTCGGGGAGGGGGAGTATGACGGACAGTATGGAAATGTCAAAATTTTCAGTATTTTTGTTAAAACTTTTTTGAACAAAGGGTTTATAATAACAAATAAATAGAGTTTGTTTTCATATGAAGCGCTATCTAACTTCTGTGCATAAGGTTACGCTACTAGTTACAATGAAATCAGAAAACTAAAATTCATACTCCTGACGCAGATTAAAAAATAGCTCCCATTCACGAAAGTCCTAGATCCGCCACTGGTAAACCAGATAAAATTTGAGTAACATATGCATGGCATATAATAATCAATTTAGTGTGTATTATGATGGTAAAAATGATGTTCTTCAACCTTCAAAAAGCAAATAACATTTACTCTAGATCATCAACTAATCATCACTTCGATGAAATCAAATTATGAAAAAGATGAAATCACGGCTGCATAAGCCACTCTTGTATATGATAGTGTTCGCCATAGAATTTAATATCTTGTACAAGAATGTACAGAGGATGTTTTAAAAGAAATTTGAAATGTTTTTCATTATTCCCTTTCATTCGACGCAAGCAATAGAGGCAGTTTGAAATTTTATCCGTTTTGTGTACAATATTTTTCAGATAATGGAGTAAAAAACGGTCTGTAATCAAAGTTTTCGTCTTAATTAGTACATAAAATAATATTCTTTTTAGTGATTCTCGACTTTCCCGCGTGTTTATAATCAGTAAAAAGATATGCGATTAATCGCGATTCATCGAAACGATAATCGAGAGCTGAAATGCGATAAATCGCCGAGTTTTTCTCGATTCTATTGACGATTTTTTCCTTCTATTCCCCAATGTACTATGCAGTTTCATATCTAAATACTTCATTTTTTCTTAAATGAATATATGACGTAACAAAACATACACTACGCAATTTTACATAGTTAAGCGAGACAAAATTCAGAAAAAAATGAGAAAATTTAATGGCACATTCATGCATAGTAGATGATGCTTTTATATGAAATCATTTTTGAAAACGATTCTACGTGTATTTGTATTCGTTTATAAATTGAAAATTTATGAAATACATAATAAATAAAAATTCTAACGAAAGTATAAATCTACTCAAGTTTTTCTCAAAGTCGACGAGCTCTATCCAATGGTATACACAGAACTCCGATAGCTCAAACTATCATTTTTGGCAGATCGATGACACTAGAAAAGTCTGAAAATCATAGTTTAAGTTATCAAAGATCTGAGTGCACCATTGGATAGAGCTCATCGAGTTGCACAAGACACACATTAATGTGTGAGTGGTCGTTGGAAAAAACTCGAATCTGCCGCTAACTTCACCAACGTAACCAAATGTTAGCTTCTTACTGTACTTCTTGAAAAAGATTGAAGAAATATTATAAGAAAATATTCATGGTTTTATTTGATTTAGCTATACTAAATTCTTATTATCTGTACAAAATAAATACTCAGGACGCTAGCAATGTCGCAGTGGTACAACTCCGATTCCAAATAGCTCTCGTTTGCTTCTTAGTGGAACAAAATCTACGAAAAAAACTTTCGAGATATTAAGTCAGGATCGGGAGACCGCCAAATGAACCTACACCAGTACGGTTAGTTTCACGACATTTTCCACCTACAATTCTTCCAACCAAGAACAAGCAATATCCAACATGACTCGGCTAAGTTTGTGCTCATACACAGAATGAATTGAATCACACAAAACTTGAATCGAGATACGAATATGCGAGTTGTAACGTTACACTTTGCGTTGATCCGTATTTTATTGTGCATCATATCATACTAAATTTTTGAATACAACCTTGAATTTTGAAAGAAACTTTCGTAGAATGAATTATTTTGTGCTCTGTTTTTGAAAACCAGTTTTAGCTTTCTATGTGTGATAGTCTCGAAAGTAATTTAGAATACATAAGCCTACAGTGCGCTTTGTACATTCGCATCTATTACAAGACTTTGTTTTCGCTGTTTGACAGTCATGCTTTACACAGTACATCCTCATTTTCCTTCGCTGATTAGCGATGGAGAATAATGAGCCGTCAATCTCAGCGGTATACCTGTAGAGAGTTGATCTTTATTTAGATTCTATTGACTACTATATATCACTACAGTGAGCATATTCTAATATATAAGGTTCTATATTTCGTCGGCAACTCATAATATATTTTATTGTTCAAAAAGAAAAGACTGTGATACATATAGTGTAACACTCATCTAGAAAGAGTTAAAAATGTTCTCTGTTCTATTCAAACAACCATCTTGAATTTTTGCAATGTTTCGTAAATGGGCATAGTTTTCTTGATCGCCTCTCGAATAAAATCAGGTAAATTACTATTACGATCATCATCGCCGTTGTCTGTCTTTGTCTTGGTCTCTTTGGTGAATCCAGTACTCTGCTGTGCAACATCATGAAAGCCTGCCCATTTGTCGAAAGCCGCGACCTTTTCTGCTTTCCATTCGATCATACTAGGTTCAAACCGATCGCTAATTGCAACTTCACAGTACTTTTTCATAACTGCTTCAGGCTCAGAGATAAGATCAGCTGAATCAATCAAAACGGGACGACTGCCGGTGAGCTTGGTTAGAAACTCGAATAAGACTTGGACTTCATTAAAACCAATGTCATCAACAGAGAATCGATCATAATTTCCACATTGACCACCTGTGCAGCAACGGTAAAATGAGGGCAGAGCCTTTTCTGGTGTACGAATGAGAAACGTATGATGGCAACGTTTGAGAAAGTCTATCGGTAGAATAGTTGGGTTGTCTGATTGATGCGATTTGTAGTCTTTTCTTATCACGTAGTATGCCATATCTTTAACAAAAACCTTCTTATTGTTAGCGGTATTGAGAATCTCGTTGACAACCATATCATAGGTTGTATTTGCATGCTCATGTTGTGCACAGTGTTCGTCGCTAAAGTAATTTGAAATACGTTCGGGACCATAATAGTACGGTTCACCAAATGGCTCATGAAGTGTAACATAATCTTGTCGTTGCATAAATGTACGTTCAAACGCAGTCGAAACAGAACGCGGATGACACCAAAGGATAACAATTTTTGGCTCTATATATTGGCCCATAATGAAGAATCGAATAAAAAGAATTACACGGATTTATGATATCAACAATATCTAGAAATATTTAACTCGAGCTGTTATGAATTTGAAAATAAGGATTTAAATTTATTCAAATAAACTTTATATTACATTACTGTAATAAAGAGTTCAGGTAAAAAAGAAACCATAAAAGGTTTGATTTTAGTCGATTTATTTGGATTTAAACTTAATTAAAATGTCAAGACTTTAATCTAATACAGTCGAAAACCGACAGTTAATCACGAGTTTTCTACTTAAATTTTTTTTGTATCTCAATAAATGAATATTTCTTAATTCTTAAAAAGATGTAAGATTTTATTCGACATGAGCGTCTTATTAATTGTAAACGCACTTAGGTCATCTATACTAGATACATCGATTGTTTTTATATATCTTACAATTTCATTAGTTAATGTCTCTGGCGCTACAAAAATATTCCTTAGTCAAAATATAAGACTAACATAGAGGATTACAGTGTCATCTAACGAAATATACTGAAACTCAAAAAAAAAAGATTCTTTTTGAAAATAAAATCAATATTTTTACGAAAAATAAAGTCGACTTGGCCGAAAAACTGTGAATACTTGCTATTAAAAGGATAAACTGCTTGAAACATTGGTTTTTACGATAGCTGTTGTTAACCGTCAGTGTATAGCTAGTGATAGCGACGTAGGATTAAGATTCTGCCATTTTAGTAGATTTTAAATCGAAAAAAAAATCGCTATAGAGCAAATATTTCTCATTTCACCTACACGCATATTTATCATAATGACGACGCTTTGAGAGTAATAATGCAATCATATAATCATTCACCTATATAACACCTACCTCTTTCCACATTTATTATACAAATACTGTTCAATTACAATATTAAGTGATGCCGTGAACTAGCCTACAAATAACGTCGCAGTTATTGAATAGATTTACAAAAAAACAAGTAAACTATTTCTAAGCGGCCTAATACGCATTCATCCTTAAACGCACGTGAAACAGCGAACGAACAGAAACATAACATAGGAAAAGAAAAAAACATGATAAACGAAACTAATCATTCCCACTGCAGTAAGCAAAATTATGGACTCAAAAATCGTATTCTCGTGATTTTCATTTTTTAACGACGTTGATTGATTTTGTTCGAAAGTTTCATTCATATATTGAAAACTTGTCCCTGAACATTTTTACTTAAATATGCTTAAAAAAAACGATTTATATTTTAATTTGTGATTATAGTTTATCGATCAAGCCAAAATCACTTGAAAACATGGTCAAGGTCAACATTTTGGTTGTAAAATTTGAGATGAAGATTACATCAATTTTTTCATAATTGATAGAGACATACCTAAAGAGACCCTTTGTTAAGCATTAATATTGATATTAACAAAAACAAATTTACTATTTCATAGATAGAACAAAGGATCTTTCTACCTAGTCCTTTATGGTTATAAGGCTTGAACATGTTTTTATCATTCAGAAAAAAATCAGCTCGTTTGCTCGAGTCGTAATAGAGACGCTCATTATCTTTTTTAGGTCAACTGACTTTGGGACCAGAGGTGATCACAGGGCGCGTTTTTTTGTCCTACCCTGCTCTACCCTGCCTTGCCCGGGAACACAGAACAGGACGCTTGCAGACAAAAGCGAATATTTTGACATATATATCTAAGTGCTAGTGCTTTTTTTTACAAAGTGATTCAAGAAAAAAAAAAGAGTCGCACTTTAAACAAATAATAATGAATTATGAATTCTACAGAAAACTAATAAAGACAAAATGCTTTTAATCTTTCGTTATTGTTTTCTATGAGTTCATGAACAGAAATTTATCTCTATCTTCCAAGTTTATAGTCGTTTTGTTATGTCAACAAAAAGGAAAGAAGAAATTTTGAGACGTAAATTAGCAGAAACTGATGCTGATTGCATAACTTTATTTTTATTTGACAGAGTAAATTAAAAAGAAGGTACCCGACAATTACAAATGGTATGCAGTCTGACGGCATTCGTTATGGCGAAAAGTGTCAGTTGACTACACTTTCTTATTATTTTGATGAAACTCGAAATACTAAATGAATCTTTCACAAAAATCAATTTAACTTTCTGATATAATAGATCTTTGGTGCAGGGCCCAGTGAAAAACAGTTCTGGAAATATGTATAAACGAATTGTTTTTTGAAAAAGTTTGATCCATTAATTTTGGATTTCGTCGCACTCAAAAAAATCAACGACTAAATGCAGTCGACTCGATGACTACAATGGCAGTTTGGCCAGATATTAAAATACTTAGAATAATCCAAGAGTAGTGGCGGAGGTACTCTTTTTTCTTATAGAAAGCTTAAAGAAATTTTCCCTTTTTATGAAAAGATAGAGCGTCTTTTGCTCTATTTTTTCCATACTATTTGACTACTGTTTAACTAAGATCATAATCAGAAAATTTCTATAAGAACAGTTTTTGTTGAAAACTAGCTGGTAGCATTTAGATCATAAGGGATGTGGCATAAAAAATGTTATACTTTTACACTTCATTTTAATATCCCTTAATGTGTTATATTGAATAAATAAAATATATCATAAGATGCAATGTGAAAAGTTCTACAATTTATGACGAACCACGTATTTCGTAGTTGCACATTTTGTTTTCAAAATGGTCAAAACTCCGAGCTATCAAATTTCGACGTTGCGAAAACGAGATTGTTTTTTGATAAAAGAGAACTTCGGTTTTTTAATCTCATCTTATCGTAATAGTTATTTATAAATTGTAGAGCTTTTCATGCTGCATCTTGTGATATATTTTGTGTTTTTAATATAACATGTTAAGTGATAATAAAGTGAAATGCAAAAGTGTTACACTCATTATGAGCTAATGCTACCAACTGGTTTCAACAAAAATAGCTCTTATAGAAATTTTCTTATTATGATCTTGGTTGAACAGTAGTTAAATAGTGTAGAAAAATAGAGCGAAAGACGCTCTATCTTTTCATAAAAAAGGAAAACTTCTTTAAGCGTTCTATAAGAAAAAAAGTACCTCTGTCACTACTTTTGGATCATGAATTCGAAGAAATCTTGTGTCTGTGTCTGTTGTGGTTGTCGGCTAACCTAAAATGGTCAACATTCTGTGACGGATAAATATCTTCTACTTTTTGTTGCTTCTCGTGTTTTTCCATCTTACCTGCCGAACAATGGTCATATCTGTAGTAAGTGTCGTTCGATGGTTCTGGCGATGATCAGACGGTGGATGCATCATCGAGTGATGACGCAACTAGTGATGATCATGTAAAAGACGAAGAAATGAATTCAGATGGGAACAGTGAAGCAGTAAGTTACGTTCGATATTCTTTATGATATTTTTGTCGTACTTTCAGGATGATATGATGATGATGCTGATGAACATAGTATCGAAATTCCAATTGAAGTTGCCATTTCTTCAAAAAGGTAGGTGTGCAGAATACAGCATATTGGTACCCTCTCTTTTTTTGTAGTCAATGCTATGTTTGCAAAGCACAAATGGTTTCTCCAATGTGGACTATTCGTGAAGATGATCTTAATGAGCTGTTCATTCGACGTCACATCGATATACCTGCAGGATCTCGATGTTGCAAGAGTCATACAATGGATGATCATCTGTCATATGAAGCATTTTTATCTCTGCCGCCATACAAATTAGAAAATCGGCATGTCTCTCGCCAAAATCTTATGAACATGCTTCAATCGTATCGTGAAAGAGTCAACCGCAAGAAGCGTCTCGACTTCGACGATTACTTCTGCATGATAAATGCTGATTATACGAAACTCACTGGCTTCACGCGCGCTCAACATACTCGTATTTTATCGTATATATTTTCAACTACTTTTAAGAATACTGTGATGAGGTCGGCTCAATCTGCTTTCGTATGTCTTTTAATGAAATTAAAACTGGGCTTAAGCAATTCGGTTTTGGCTTCAATGGTCGACATAAGCGACAAACGTCAAATGAGCCATATTATCTCTAGTGTTCGAGTTGCACTTGCTCAACACTTCGTTCCGCATCATTTGGGTTTGGATCACTTAACACGAGAGGATGTCATCGACGAATATACATCACCGATCGCTAGTCATTTACTAACCGAGGGCCGAGATCCATGTATACTTCAGGGTGGGGTGAGGATGAGGATGAGGGTAGTTCTTAATGAACTCTATGTATGCTGAAAAAATGGCACGTTTAGATTGTAACGAAGTAACAATCAGAGGTACTGCATGAGGATGAGAGAAGGAAAAACATGCTATGGACCGGGTAATAGGCTATATCATTGAGTACGTGGCCAAAAATCGTTCATGTGCATCTAAACTAGTATAGTTTTCCAGGGCAAAGAATAGAATCTAAACTAGAAGAAATTTTCGAAGTGATTTTCAAATAGGGCCGATTTGTGAACTAACCTACCCCGTGCTTTTATACCAAATGAAAGACCAAGAGAATGAGCTATAGAAATACTTTAAGTTTCAGATAAATAATTTCGCTCGCAGTGATAAAACATCAATGAATGACTGTTGCTTGTCCCTAGCAAACTAAGGAAAATGCTAACCTTTATTTATTTTGTGTCATGATTATTTTAAAAAAAAAATTAATGAAAAATTTTTCCGAAAAAATTTAATCATAACAACTTCTTTCGATTTTCCAATGAATGAAAGATCCAAAAATAATTGTATAGGATGATAGTTTTTAGTTCATTGAAATGAATTATTCTCAATTCTGTCAATTTTGATATCGAAATGGAATGGTTTTATAAAAGATAAATATTTTATGAAGAAAGATTAGGTAAAAAAAATTGTTGTTTAATCATAAAATCGATTGATTTAAAGAAATGTTGTTCATTGACTTCAAACCATTGTAAATGACATTTATTTTCTAAAAAATCTTTAGTCATTTCAATTGGTACACCTTGTTGTTTTTCTTGATAATTTTGATGAATAAATTGAATAGATGCTAATTTTTCTCTTAATTTCCATGATGGACTTTTTTCTGATAAATGATTTAATAAATATTCTTTCCATTGATATTGTTTTATTTGATTAAGTTTTTCAATAGATAATCGATTAAATAAAATTTGATAAATAGTTAAAATATTTATAGGATTTCCATATAAATTAAAACATTTTCCATTACTTTCTGAATTGATAGCTAAAGCAACAATGGCTTTTGCACAATAATCAACAGGGACAAAATGAAGTTGAAGATTAGCATTTTCAACAATAGTATTCAGTTCCACGTGCGTTCGTAGTAAAATATTCATAAAATCATTCAAATTAGTAAAACCTGTTCGTGTATCGGCAGAAATTGCTCCAGGTCGTACAATAAGAATATTAGCACCAAGATCTGAAGCTTCTCGTAATAATTTTTCAACAACCACTTTTGTTTGTCCATATCCATCTTTTTTATTTATTTCATCTGATGTTAAACAAACCCATCCATTTGAATCTTCTTTTAAATCATTTGTAGAAGATAATGCAGCAATTGAACTTGTATAAACAAATTTTCCATTACATTTTAATGAAAATTCTAAAGTATTTAATGTTCCTTGAACATTAGATGATTTCAATGCTTTATATGGCATATCTATATTAACAACGGATGCATTATGATAAACAATAGCAATTTCATCTATTAATTTATTGTAAATATTTGATGTTAAACCAAGATATTGTTTTGAAATATCACCTGCAAGACAATGAATTCTTCTCCAATCAATTGAATAATTTCGTTGAGATTTTTCTAAATCTTGTTTTAAACGTTGTGTAGCATTTTCATTATCGATAGCTCGTATAAGACAATAAACAATAGTCATTTGATCTGTTTGTTGAAGAATTTCATCTAAAAGTAATGGACCAAGAAAGCCTGTAGATCCAGTTAAGAAAATATGTTTCTTTTGAGAATCTTCAGATTTTTTAATAAGATTTTTCAAATGAATAGGTAATGTTGCTTGATCATGCCAATTAATATCTTCAATAATTTGATCATAAATAAGATTTGAATTAAAAAATAATTGTTGAAGATGATTTAATGAATGATTAGAAATAGTTGATTTAGAAAGAGAAATTCCTCGTTCATTGGCAATTTGACAAAGTAAAGAAATTGCTAAAGAATCTCCACCAATTTCTAGAAAAGTATTCTCTCCATTAATTTGTCCTTTTAATGACCGATTTAAAATTTTTTCTAAAATTTGAATAAATTCTTCGTTTAATTGATATTCTTCAATATTTGAATCAATTAATTGTTGATTATAAAGATCAATTTTAATTTGAGAATAATATTCTAATAAAGCATGACGAGATTTTTTTTCTTTAAATAATCCATTTTGTTGATTCCAAATAATATTTTTTTCAATAAAAATAGCTTGAGGAATTTCAGATCCATTTAATCCACAATGAATTGAATGAAATCTAATTAATTGTAACATTTGAATATCATTTAGTGTTGATCCAGATTGTGATGGACAAATAATAGCAATAAGATAAGAATAATTTGAATGACCCATAACAAATGTTGAAGAGATTTCTTTTAATTGTTCAAGAATATTTTCAATTTTAACTGGTGATACCCATTCTCCCATGGAATTTTTAATCATCATACCTGATCGATCGAGTATTTTTATTGTTTTTCCTTCTAATTGTCCAATATCACCTGTTTTATAATATGTTTTTCCTTGAATTTGAATAAAAGATGATTTATGTTCATTATTCCAATAACCTTGAATCATAATAGGTGAATGAACACAAATTTCTCCTTGTTTAATACCATCAAATAATTCACTATTTTCAATAGGAATTAATTTTACATCAATAGTTGAATAAATAATTCCATTTTTAGCAATATTTCCACATTCTCTACATCCATACATATCAACAAGATCAATATTTAATTGATTTCTTAGAAAAGATAAAACTGTAGTTGAAATTGAACCACCACCTGAAGTGGCAACAATTAATCTTCCACCTAAATCTTCACGAATTTCTTTTAAAAGATTTTCTTTTTCAAAATCTGTTATATTTCGATTCAATTTTGATAAATAATTTTTATAAATAATATTCCATAATGATGGTGCTAAACCAAGATTTGTTGGTTTGATTAATTTAATATCATTCCACATTTGATTTAAATTAGTTAAACCTCTCGAACTTCCATATTGCATTGTACTAATTAATGATAGTAATAAAACTGGATCAAATGATTGATAATCAACACGAACATATGGAGATATTAATGTAAAATTTCCATTTGGTATTAATAATTCTTCTGTAAAAATAGCTCCTTTTGGATAACCAGTACTACCTGATGTGAAAAGTATTGCAGATGTTGTTTTATTTGATAAATTATACGAAGATTTGATAGAAATTTCACTTTTTTCACCTAATTGAAGAGCTTGTGTTAATGATATGATATCTTCATTTTCATTTGGAATTCTTTGATAAAATTGTTCTTCATTTTGATAAATAATCATTGAAGATTTTTTTTCATTGAATGATAATATCGATGAAATTTTCGCCAAATATTGTTCACCAATAATAATCAATGATGGATTTATTTTTGATAAAATATCTTTAATTACATCAATACTTAATGAACCATTGATTGGAACAAGAACGGATTTTAATACAATTCCAGTTAATAAACAACAAATATAAGCAGGAGATGTATCTGCTATTAATAATATCATCGGTCGATCCTCATCATTTGCATTTGGAATAAATTTTTTCCAATATTTTCCTAATCTTTGACATTGAATTGACATTTGATCATAAGTCATTGAAATAAATTCATTTGTTTTGATACTTCGATAAAGAAGAAATGGTGATGAATGAAATAATTTAAAAGCATTTTCAACTAATTCACAAGACGTTTCTCCATTTGCTTTTTTTTGATTAGGAAGAATATCAACAACTAATGGATGAGGATGTTCAATAGCTATTGAATTAAGATGACAACCATGACATGTACTAAAATGACAATCAAAACAACACCAACGATTTTCACCTGGATGAATCGATTTTCGACAAACTTCACATATACATATATCAACTCGATATGATATCAATGGATTCAATTGACGTTGTTTAGCAACAAATGAACCATAACTACCTGCCAATGAATTTGACCAAAGACCTTCAAATTGATATTTTTCATTATCCTTAAGAAGAAATTTTCCTCTATATTCAACAATATAATCTGTAGTTGTATATTTTTTAATAATTGTCATAGCATCTAAAGTTCCATATCCATTCAATGTAAAAAATAAAAGTGGTTGATTTGGAATATCAGCTGAATCATTAAAATAACCACTACCAAATAATTTCCAATTATTATTATCTATTCGAAAGAGTGTCGCACACCAACGAATTGGATTAACTGGAATATAAAAGTCCGCAAGTTCTTCATTAGGATTTGATTCTCCAATCCACATTCCTGAAAGACAATCTGTTGGAATATCTTTTACACAAATCATTGCTAATTTTCCGAATACATTTAAATCAATTAATGATTTCCATGTTCCATATAAATAACTTCTAGCACTAGATTTATCAATTGATAATTTACATTGATATTCATATGTTGTTATACCATTTATTATTTCTTTCATTGAAGCTTCTGCTGTTGTTCCATGATATGTTCCATGAATAATACTTGGAGAAGAAGAAGAAGATTCAATAAAACCAGCACCAAATACTGATGGATAATCTTTTGTTGGTGTAAAACATAATGTGAATTTGATATCATTATCGTCTGTTTCATTCAATTTAACTGAATGATCAAAAAGACGTTGACCAATAAATGTTCCACTACAATATTTCCCTGACGACATTGTATCGAAAAGAAATGACTCGAAAGATCGATTAAATCGAAAAATAAAGCTTTTTTATATACCTTTCTTTTTAGTTTGGTTATTACATATCAATGTTGAAACATGGAGAAAGTGTCAATATTATTCATTCGATAGACTTTTTTTTCTATTCTGTAGTTGTTTGTTCTTTCTTTTTCTATGAAAGAGAAACATGTGTCATTTGAAAAAATATTTTGATAATTGCCATACACAACATCAATGACATCATATATCATTTTCAAAAGTTTCTTCAATTCAACTTTTTCGATATTATTATGTCGTTTTAAATTGGAAATAACACGTCACCCCGCTAAAATAATCTAGTTCCCATATCTCTTTAAATTTCAAATTATTCTAAAAAATAAACTATAACACACTAAAATAAATCGGTACACGGGAAAACCTATATCGAAAACCTGATTAGTGCTCTCAGAAACCGTAAAGATATTTTAAGAAACTCTTAATGTCGAAAAAGTTGCTTTGGTATCATTTTGAAATAAAGAAAAAGATATAATCAACACACTAAGAAAAATAGAAATGAAATGTTCTTTTGGACTGTTATCAATAATACAGCATGATTACGTTATTTTTAATAGTTTTATTTTTCATATACAGACTGCTCATGTTATGCTTAATAGCGTTCGCGATAACACGTGCACATCGTATATTCAACGGTTTTTCTCTTTCCTGTTGAATGACGGTTATAACCTTCCTCTTTCGTTCAATTCATTAAAATTCATTTCAAATCAATGCCGCGTAATAAAATTTCTGATATTGTCGAAGGACGTATTCTGTAACTTTTATACCAAGGATACTCCCACCCTCGAATTGTGAACATTTTGAAAGTTGATGGAATACATGTATCTCAGCCTACTGTGTCAAATGTCAAGCGAAAGATCGGTCGTCAAAGAAATTCTGAATCGAAAATTAAGATTTATCGAAAAAAACTATCACAAACAACATCTATTGTTAACAAAATCATCAAGAAAATTGACGTTGAAGATCCACCAAACCAATGTACCATAGCTAAATCTCTTCGTATTAGCCAATCTGCTGTTTCGAACATTATCAAAAATTCAGGAATTATTCTTCGAAAAAAAAGAAAAATTCACAAATTAACTTCATCAAATATTATGAAACGTCGAGAATGATCACGTTAACTTTATCGTCGATTAGCACATCAACGATACAAAAGGTTTATTACAACAGATGAAGCTTGGTTTCATTTAGATGCAAGTAGTGGTAAACGAAAAGTATGTTATATAAAAAAAACTGATCCTGACTACTATCGAATGATTATTCAACGCAATACTTCTCGACCAAACACACTAAATTAAAATGTGTCGCAAGTGTCGCATTTTACGACATATTGTACGACACATTAAAACGCGACACGAGGTGCTCACTGCGACACATTTCTTCCAGCGGACCCACGACACATTTTTTTGCGACACATTCGACATATTTTTCGGCACGTGGTTTTCTCTTTTTTGAAAAATCGAATTATTAGTAATTTTTTTTTATTTTAATTCGAATTACTGGTACCTATTCTTGTACCTGAAGATGATCAGATCGTAATATCTGACCATTCAGAGATTCTCAGATCTCTATAGAACTACTTCGAGGCAGTCCATTCTTTACCAGCTAGCGACCTCTTAAGACATTCTCGAATCATAAATGGTCGCGAAACAACTAAAAAAAAGTATACGAAAATGTATAAATTTAGTGCATTAAATCGGCTCAGTTATATGTATCGTCACATGCAAAACAAAACGGTGAAAGAATAGTTGGCATATAGACTATGACACATTAAAAGTGCGACGCATTCGAGCACGACACATTCGTGCACGACACATAAATACGACACATTTTATTTTAGTGTGAAAGGTTTTATGGTATGGAGAGGTGTATCAATTCAAGGTAAAACAATACTTCGTTTTGTTGCACCTGGTACAAAAGTTAATTCGAATTATTAGATTAACAAGGTTTTGAAATCATTTTTAACTCGAGATGTGCCGTGTTTGTTTACAAAAAATCTTGATGAAAACACCATTTTCATCAAGATTCATCACTAAGTCATACTTCCAAAGAAACAATTCAATATTTAAATGAAAATAAAATTAATTATATCAAACCAGAAGATTGGATGCCGACTAGTCCTGATGCTGCGCCAATGGATTATGCTATATGGGAATAATTAAAACAACGATTAAATAGGACAGATACTAAATCTCTTGATGAACTTTAAAAGAAGCTTTTTGACTGAATGGAGAAAAATGAATCAAACCTATATTGATAAACTATTAGCTTCTTGATCGAAAAGAATTTTGAAGATATATAATGCTCGTGGCTGTCTTGTCGGACATCGTCTATAATTGTACTGTTTTTTTGTTCATATATATGTAGAATAAAACTATTAAAAATAACGTAATTATGCTGTATATATGGAAATACAAGCTTATGAGATAAGAAATGGTAAAAACCCACAATCAGTATGATTTGCATAGAAAAGTCATCAGAGTATTTCAAGAGTCGTTGGTTATTTTTTGTGGCGCTTTGATGACTATATGTCTTTCAACGAAGCGACGCATGAAAACTTAGTCACGCCCGCTTGTTTATGATGTTCAAGCTGTTTGACCATTTCTCTTGCAACGAGATCATCACCAACGGCCAACAACGAATATGGACCACGCGGTTGAATTCGCCGCATTTGTGCAATTGTCTCAGAAGCACGAGTTGATATAGTAGATCCAGGCGGCACATGAAGAATGCAAATATTTGCCTTTCTACCGCTAGATTGTATCAATTTTTTGTCAAATAAGTTACTATCCAAAATGCCAAAAACAGGCGACGCATTGCTGTCACTGCCACGAATGATATAGATGGCGTGGTTCATACCCGTGTAAGGTACTATAGTATCGCGTGTTTTATCATTTATCAACGTTGAATCTGTGTCGCTTGATTCGAATTTTATCATCTCAGTTGTTTCACTCAATACTGCTGTCGTTCCTGCTTTTTGCTCTGTTAACTTTTTGTACGTTTGATTGGCAATCATTTGAATGGAAACACCTTGAAGTAAGGTAGCCAGTTGAATGGATGGCCCCCATTCTTGACTTAGCCAATTGTAGAGTGAAACGGCGGCTAGCGAATCCATGCCTTGAGAAAGAAGTGACTGATTAACATCAATTCGATCAATGCTAGTAGTTCCTAGAAGTCGAGCAACAGCCACTTGTATACGTTCGAGTATCGTTTCCATATTAGTCATTGACTGAGTCATTTTGTCACCGTTTTCGGTGTCACCGGTTGCATATGAAACAGACGTTGCATCCAACATTTGCTGTTGTTGTTCGACAATCTTAGTCAATTGAAATGTAAGTAAATGATCTTTGTGTTTAGCCAATTTTTGCCAGTTTACAGCAAAAATAATCGGAGAAGGACATTGCCGTTGTCTAGCAAATAATCGTTCAACTATTTCAATGGTAGGCATAGGTGGTAACGATTCCAGAACGTCCATATGTTTTAGGCTCATTACTCGATCCTTTTCTCGGTGAAACATACCGGTATCACTCACTGCCGGCAAACTCACTGTGAGAGCTGGTAAGCCAAGTTTTTTTGAACGATAATAAGCAAGATTTTCAACAAATTCATTGCCAGCATTGTAGACAGATGTTGCCAACTTAATGAAATGATTACTAATCGATGAAAAGAGAATGAAGAAATGAAGTGGTGCACGAGTGATTTGGCAGGCATGATGAATATTCCATGCACCACGTACCTTGGGAGCCATAATGTGTGTAACAAGATCCTGGGTAAGTTTAGATAGAGTGCTATTTTGGAAGATGCCTGCACTGTGAATGATACCGCGGACAGGATATTCGGTCTGGCTCAATCGTTCAACAAGATTACGTACATCATTAAATTTGGTGACGTCAATCTGAACGACGTCAACATGGGCACCATGTGTGATTGCTATCCGTTTGAGTCGCAACCAATCGGTTAACTGAGGATTGTCGTCAGACCGTTCAAATTGGGCCAAAGTCCGTCGACTCATGAGAATAAGACGTTTAACACCTCGCTTTTCTATCATCCATTGAGACATACTTAGACCCACACCACCAAAACCACCCGAAATTAGAATTGTTCCACTGTTGCATACAACTGGTGGAAACATTGCAGAATCTGTGCAAAGGAGAAAAATAAAAATTATAAGATATTTTGAATGAATGCCGCAGAGGAGTATTATTGATGTATCATGTATCGATTATCTCAGAAACGACAACAAACTAAAAACCTAAGATTTTCACGATAGAAGCTAAAATTCCTATATCTGCAGTAAATAATTCATTCTATTTTCAATTTTGTGAATCTACAGTAGTCTTTTTATTGTGATATAAATATGACTTTCATTTAAGTGTTGTATGTCATATTAATGAGATCTATTGTTAATCAGTTGTATTGCATCGCAATTACGTTAGAATGTCCTCATCCTAGTATATTTATACCTCAAAGTACGTTCGTACATCATCTTAATTGTACCTCAATTTAGAGACAACAAGAATCTATCTTTCATTTGTTTGAACATTGATATTATTTACTCGATTCTCTTTTCAACCAAGATATAACAGAGCTTTTTCAAAGGATGATTTTCTCAGAGCGTGGCAAATCTTTGATTTCTGAACTTTACTAAACTTTCAGTGATAGGCTTCAAAATAACCGTTAATAAGGATTATACTAATGAAAACTTCCATGAACCTATTGAATTCTTTGAAATTTGAGAAATTTTGAACAACTGAAATTCTAAACAATTTTGGGCGGCAGACTTTAAAATTAATAACAATTTCATATTTACCATCGGATGGATTTTCTGGCTTATCTTGTTCTTTCTACTTATTCAAGGTGTCTTCTGTGCACTGTATTGTAATCGTGCCTCAGAATACGTTTGTTGAACGAGCGTGAGTTTAGTCGATGTGCTTCTCACAAATACTTGCTCAAATTCATCATCAAGAGAATCAATTGTATCTACCATCTTCCTAAAACTAGGCTCTTGTATAGGAAAAATTGTGACTTTTCCTAAGATGTGATAACGCAGTAGGTCCTAAAGGATTTTTGAATGGCACTGTTTTGAATATATTTTGGTTTTACGTGCAATCAAATGTGCTCTACAGTTAAAAGTTGAATTACTGTCTTATAATCTTCAAACACTAGCAATGGAAAGTATTATTACAGATTCAACTATATACTTATATGAACAATAAAACAACAGAAGCTACCTTCATCTATCGTTGTTATCAATGGTATTTTCAGACACAATGGACGTTCTGAACTTGTTAGACGCAGTACCATCTTGTCCATAAGCAATGTTTGTTCGCAGTGAGTAAATGCTTCAACTACTTGTGATGACTCGAAG
>JAJEKB010021389.1:443707-480357 GCA_022393335.1 Macrotrachela quadricornifera | reverse complement strand
TGATAGAGAATTTCATGCGCTATCAGAATGTTTAATTGCTTTCTTAACAAAGTAATTCTACAGTGAGACAAAATTTAAAAACTAATTTTGATGACAATTGCAAAATGACGTCTTTGAGAATCTGGACTTTAGGGTGCTTTCGTTGCATTCAATTTACCTTAGTATTGCTTCAAAGCAAACTAAAACAAAAATATACAAGGTGACAGAGAACTCCAAACGCTATCCAATGGTATAGTTATTTTTTCCAGAATGTGCTTTGAAAGTGTCAAAAGAGTCAAAATATCTTGTCCAGCTTTTGCTTTCCAGGGGTATATATGAGCTGTATTTGCCACAATCTGTAATATTTTCGTAGTTGCATCTATCCCCGATTCGTCGAAGTGGAAAACGGACTGTTACATTTCGACGTTTGTGTTTCAATACTACTTTTAGATTGTGCTTCATGAAAGAAGAGTATGTTTTTTTGTTTTTTCGTAAATTGAAGGTTTCTTTTCGAAAAAAACTGATAGAAAGAGCAAATGTAAAACCCAATTACGATTTTTATGTGCATTGAGCGTTGCATCGAACCTAGATTCGCACCACAGTCGACTTATGAATCCAAATTAACGTGCTTTACCATACAGATCAGCGCATTCGTAATATCTGTATTATGATACATAGATTTTTTTGTCGGTATTTTTGTTCGATTCATTTTCTCTCTCTTGATATGCTCGGCTAAGCATAAATAATTTCGTAAGCTCACGAGAAATAAAATTTGTCCTCTTTTACTTTTCTGTGTTTGTAACGGGTGGCCCAGAAGAAATGAAGGGTTCAGTATTTTTCAAATATCTCCCTCAATCTTCACTCTTTTGGCCTGATTTTTTTTTGAAAGATTCGCCGTTTAATTCTCTACAAAACAGGTGTATTTTATTATCGAATACAATTTACCTTGTTTTGGGATATTCAATATAGTCGATTAGTCCAAGACAAGCAACTTTTAAAGACGATGTCTTGTGAAATGTCTTTGACGGTACGTTTTAACGCAACAATTGGTGTCTTTTTTCGGTTTCACTTTATTCGATTTGATCGCTTGTACAAGTTCATTTCAAATACAGTAATCTAATGGGTTCAAATCAGGACTATTTGGAGGCTAATGATCTTTGTCAATAAACGAAGGAAAATTGTTGGCATACCATCTCTGTGATTTTGCATGAATGTGCAGCTTTTCACCGTCTTGTTGGAAGATCCAATCGTTCCCAAACATGCCATTGCCATATTGAAGAGCGACTGGAAGCACTTCCATGATGTACCGATTATGATCGTCCGTACCACGCTCGAAAACCACTAAAGATGATACACCTTTAGAATAAACTCCAAATTAAACCATTACCTTTTGCGAAAATTTACGTTTTTGCCTGATACTACTTTTGATATTGGCTGCTGCATGATTTACCGTCCGTATTCGATCATTTTGAGAGTTATAAACTCCATCAATGCCGAACATTTTCCTGTCTGAAAACAAAATATTCATCGTGTTTTCTTTTCGAAAATTTCTTTCTATCCAATTTGCAAACTTCATTCTATTTTCTCTATGCTCGTCAGTGAGCAATGGTTGCTTTTGTATCTTATATACCTGGAGTTCTACATCATTCTTGAGTATTCTCTGAATACTACTTCGAGAAATACCCAAGTCACGGGCTAGTTTTCGAGAGGATGGTGGTCTTCGTCCATTTGATTGTCTTTTAACCTTTCGAATCGTCCTTCAAGGTCCAGGTGGATTCTTCTGCACCATCGCTCAATCGTTGAAAGACTGATGGCACCACGGAGATCCCGAAAAATTTTGTCGTTCTTTCACCATTTTCGTACTTTGAAAGCGCAAGCTTCTGCAAGTCTTTATTCTTCATGTTACGGAATGGATATGAAATAGTCTAATTTGAACGCTTTTCTATGGTGTTATAGAGAATTAAATTGGGTATTTTTTTTAAAAAGGTAGGCAAAAAGAATGGGAAAAAGCGGAGATAATCGAGAAACACTGAACCCTTTATTTATTCTGGGCCAACCGTTACATCTTGCAAAACATTAAGAGTAGGAAGAGCAAACATATTAGAATTGATAAATACGGTAAGGGCAATAGTGAGGATAAATAAAAAGACGAAATGGATTAAGGTAGAAGAAGTTCCATATTTAGGTGTTCAAGCCGTATAGACTCCGTCTTTTGACCATAAATAGATCTTGATGAAATATAAGAAACCTGAAAAGGATTCATTCCCTCGAGTCTTTCTTCCTTCGATATCGAGCTTGTAAGCAGTTTGTCTTATAGCACTCAAGATTTCTAGCAAAACTATATTGTCAAGTTTTGGTTTGAAAACTTGCCCACCTCAAGACTCTAAATAGACTAGACTATGTACAAAATTTCAGAATTTTTGAACATAATCGATATCAGTTATGAACGTTTCAAAACATCCATATTTTCTACAATACCCAAGGGGGAAACATCTGACTCCATGACTCCGCTTGACTGAAGTCTGTAGTTTCACTCTTAGAATTATTACCCTCCCCCTCAACATTTTTGTTCTATTTTGAGAAATAATTCTCATAACAGAACGCTTTTGTTCGGTTTTTGGGAATTGTTTTCCCACAATGAACACTTGTATTGTTATGGGAATTAATTAAGCGAGGAGCAGCAGAATCCGTTATCTCGCACGACTCAACATAACTCCACGCGACTCCGAGTGACTCCAAAGGGCTGGAGTCTGATGTTTACCTCTTGGAGAAAGCACATATATAGAGGATTCTGATGCACTCTAATCTTTATCCTAATTTCAAACTAGACATGGGCAAGTCAAGGGATTTTTTGACTTGACTTGATTTGAGAGGATCTATGACTTAATGTGACTTGACTTGAAATTCTCAATAATAACTAATGACTTGACTTGAAAAAACCTCTGACTTGCCCATCTCTGGTTGCTCTTGACGATAATGACAACCATATTTTTGTTATGCAAGGTCAAAAATACTCTGGAAATAGAATTATCTATAGGAATGAATATATAAACGCTATTTTCTCGTTTTCTTTAAAACTACTCTAGAGAAAATCCTTATTGATGAAAATCGCTTTCCATACTCATGTTAAATAAATACTATGTACTTATAACGACTAAAGCCTGAACTTATATGCCTAAACTGTAATTTTTAGTATGTAGATTATGTGCATTTTAAAATTTATTAGGCATTACTATAGTTTTGAATGTGCATCTTAGGGAATCCGATTCCTGTGAGCCTCATGACTTTCTTGTTTCTTAAGTTTATTTCTATAAAGTATTTTTTTTCTTTACAGACAGCGATGAACGACGAAGCCAAGGCTCATCAATGCTTTGCTACTCAAGCATTTCCGACTTCAACGTCTTTTGATGTTGCAACAGTTCGAAGTCGAAACGAACGACTACATACTGTGTTGAACAAGCAACTAATTGGAACGTTCACAGGATCGAAAAAAGACATAGTCGTCAAAACAGACTCTGGAGGTATTCAGTTGATTTCTCTTTTACTACCGAATCATACGAAATGTTCTGGAAAGTTTGTCAAAAATTTTTTTTATTATTCCATCATTGATCTAACTAATTAGGTTCATTTGTTTTACATATGATAGATATCATTGTGAAGTTTTTATTTATATGGGCAACTTTCACGAATACTGTTTAATGTCAGAAACTATGATCGAATTACAAGAATTGACGTTCTTATTAGACAAAAACACCGAAATTTGTTCTGAGTTACAACAATTCAAACTGATTATCCTGGAAAGTAGGAGTAGTATTTTGAGTAAATCTAGAAAATAATCTTCCTGATAGAAATTGCTTGCATATGAAATGAAACTCTAATCAAAGATCGATAGAAATTAACAATGTAGGATTCTTGATAAGTTGCTCATTTAACGTAGCTGTACCTTCCGACAACATTCTGCTATAACAACCTCTGGCAAGTCTTCAATCAAAGCCCAATAAAACCTTGACAAAAATCTTTCGCTAATTCTTATAAATATTTAAACTTGACTCGAAAATTCATCTTGGTATGATCCTGTGCTATCAATTCCCAACAATTTGAGCGAGAATTTACTCATGGTATAAACAAATTTAAAAAATGCATTAAAATGATGCAGCGCACAAAAAGGTGATATATTCTATTGTTATCGATTAAAATAAAATGTATCAATTTTTAGTCCACTTCATCATTCGGAATGCAATTTTTGTCGTTTTTCTTTACATGAAAATTATCCCTATTTTATTTATTTGATTCTCTGAGTAGCAAAAAAATCTAAAAACACCTTGTTTTATCATAAAGAAGTCTGAAAACAGAAGTAACTGGTTCAAGATTACAGTTTTCATATACTTGATTCTGAAAGACCTAGCAGTACCATCTGAATGAATATATAGAATTAAAACTAAAGAACCTGCAAACAATATCCAATAATTGTAAAAGTTATTTACATTAATGGAATTTGATGAAGATATCTACTCTATGTGAGATGAATGAAACTAGCTAGTTATATTAATATTGAAGTTATAAGGAAATATTTTTTGATAGATGTTTGGAACACTATAAATTATGGTATAATTGAAAACTTGCCATTTTCTTTTTTTTATGTATTTAAAGAAATACCAATTACGATTTACACACCAACGAATGTTTCGAATGACACAATGGTAGTCTACTATCATGGTGGAGGTAAGAATAAGTCATGTTTAGCATGAACAGATTTTTTAGTGCGCACATTTTCATTAAGTCATATTACGAAAAATCAAAACTGCAAGCGTATCTAACCATTTTACTGTACTTTTGTGATTGTGTATTAGTAGATGATTCTCGTACCTAAGTCGATCAGTTCAATAGTCAGATCTTATCGAATTTGATTGGTGTTCTACCGGAATCCGATGGGACAATATGAAAATCAATAGGAATCCATGAAACGAAATCACATCGAGATCTGTAATATTCAAATATGATCGGACCTTATAATAGATTCGGTAATCCCCAACCGATAGTATTCGACAATCGTAATCTAGTACTGATTCAATGATTAGTAATAAAAGTCATAGTAATTAGGATGCAGTTGGCAACATTCGACACGATTTTGTTTCACAGATTTATATAGGATTCTGTGGGCAAGTTGGATCTTATTAAGTTCTCCAGAATTCGACATCAGCTCGATGCATATAGATAGAAATCTTACGACACTAAGAGAGAACATTCGCCGCCTTATATTTACAAGAGAAACTGTAATTTTTGTCTAAATGACTGAAGAACGCAGTATAGGTTCTGATAAAACTACCTAGGTTAGGCGTGCAAAAATCGAAAATTGTTCTGATTTCTTAATGTACAACATTTGTAATTTCAATCTAAGTAGTTAAGTGGTACACTATCTGGCAGGATGGAGTAAATTCTGCCAATTCATTTACTTAGACGGACTGAATTAGCCAGATTTTTCTTATAAAAACTAATCCCTAAAGATTTGCAAAAAAGTTTCGAAACGATAAGTCTTATGACTGTAACTTACGACTCAATATTTCAACCAATGCGATCAACTTAAACACAACATATACTGCTATTTTTTTGGTGAAGATTTTAAAAGGAATTGAGATTTTCGTTACTATTGGAAATAAATGAGTTATGTTTATTACATCCTTTTTAACTCCTTGTGTCTTGTTAAAAAGAAGCTATAATGAAAACTTTTCGTTCTCATGACTATATATTAGTTTCTCGTTTCTATATCGCACATGAAGTTATGCACGAAACTTGCCTATAATTAAACTGAAACACTTATAAACTTAAAATTTTCAATATTAAAAACGATCTCCTGAAGCGCAGTTATAAATGCGACACAGCTCACACTGGAAAACGTTATTTGCGAACAATGTCGCGCTCGTTCTTAATAAAGCATACTGCTTTGCTTAAAAAAGTCAAAACCATACATTCCGAATGTCATTATATTGAGGTCACAAGGAAGGCTATGCAATTGATACGATCAGACTTTTTCCGAAACTGCAAATGATCCACCAACTGCTGAAAGCGTTCGATAACTTACAATCCTTCACAGCAGGAATAGCAAATGGAAATATCCTTCTTATCGATAGAGACTTTAGGCATTGTATCGGTTCGCTGAAAAAATTGGGTTTGAAATTCAAATATCTTCATTCTTACTTGTCAAACCACGACAATTGTTAGCGAAGAATATTGATGTGTCTCTTATAGTCATGATAAATAGATGAATTGTTGAAGCATACCATAGAAGTGCTACAAAGTAGGCACTGTTGTCTTAGTCTATTAAAAACCCTCTCGAATCAACAATCGATCCTTATATGAGCACTATCACCTTAGTAATTAATTACTTTTGACACATAGTCTTCGATCAATAGTAAATATTAGCAAAATTTATGCTTCGTCTATCAGTTTTAAAGCAGAAGCTAGTAGATATCTTTGAATAAGGATGGTTTGAGTGCTCTTGTTTAATGGATAAATATCCATGCTTCTACTATCAAATAATCTTTGTTACATGAGAACAAGGTTCTAACGCTTATCTTGGATTCATATCGACTGTAACCACCTCCATATTTATAAATATATACATATATATATATATATATATGGTGATCAATTTGAATGAGAGCCTATTTTGATATAGCTTTCGTGTAAGGAGAAAAGCTACTAATATCTGGGCCACGTGAGAGAAGATCTGAGATAACCCTGGATTGGTCCGAAAAGAATCATGTTTTTATCCTTACAAAGGTAGAGAAAAGCTACTAGCCTATCGTGTGAGCTGATAATTTTTCTCCACTGTTGTAAGGATATAACATGATGTTGTTTGGGCCAATCCAGAGTTATCCAAGATCCTCTCTAATATGATCCGGATATCAGTATGGTTATTCTTACAATAGAGCTGTATCAAAATAGGGTCTCATTCAAGTTGATCACCCCCATATATAGGGGGATGATCAGTCTAGCTTAGTATCCCATTTTGATAAAGTCCTACTGTAAGAATAAACATACATTGTCCGGCTCATATAAAAGAAGATTCTAGATAACTCTGACTTGACCTGAACAGCATCATTTTTTATCCTTACAATAGTAGAGAAAAGCTACTACTCAGGGCATACTGAAAGTAGTGGCAGCAATACTTTTTTGCTTACCGAAAGCTCGAAATATTTTTCTTCTTTTATAAAAAGATAGAGCGTCTTTTACTCTGTTTTTCTAGACTATTTGATCACTATTCATTTAATATCATAATAATGGAATTTTGATAAAAACTATGATTTGTTGATACCTAGTTGGTTGTTTCAGATCATCATGTGTGGAGCATTTTGTATCCCATTTTATCATCATTTAATACTTTGTATTAAAGAAAAAAACAAAATATACCGTAAGATACAGCGTGAAAAGCTCTACAATTTATAAAGGACTACTTATTTTATAGTTGCATGTTTTTGTTTTCAAAATGAGCGAAACTCTGAACGACCAAATTTCGACGTTGCGAAAACAGAATCTTTTTTTTTGGTAAAAGTCGTATTTGTTTTTTCCGATGTCATCTTCTTATCATTTGTTATTTTTATTATAAAAGCAAAACACACTAGAAGATGCAGTGTAAGAAGAGAAGATAATTTCCAAGGAACAGCTATAAAAAGGTGACATAGACAATAACGAATACAACTCTTCGCAAAAAAGGATCCTGTTTTCGTAACGTCGAAATATAGTCGCTCAAAGTTTTGCTCATTTTGTAAACAAAAATATGCAACTATACAATAAGTATTCCTTTATAAACTGTAGAGCTTTTGAAGCTGTATCTCACGGTATATTTTGTTTTTTTCTTTAATGCAAAGTATTAAATGATGATAAAATGAGATACAAAATGTTCCATACGTTATGATCTGAAACAACCAAGTAGATGTCAACAAGTCATAGTTTTTATCAAAATTCCATTATTATGATATTAGATGAATAGTGATCAAATAATATAGAAAAATAGAGAAAAAGACGCTCTATCTTTTTATAAAAGAAGAAAATTATTTCGACTATTCTGTAAGGAAAAAAGTGTCGCTACCACTATTTTTGGTATACCCTAAGTATGTGCATCATAACACTCTCTTTCTAACCAAAAAAAAATTTTTAATATATCAAATGGTTCAGGACAAAGAACTTTTGGATGCAAAATCAGCTATTTGTTCAGCCTTGGTTGGTGTATATCTCTGTCAAATGACATAGTACCACGCTGGAAATTGTACTGCAGCTTTTCTACTATAGCCTCAATATATTCCGAAAAGATTTAGCCTATTTGGATAACCATAAGTCTGAAATCAATTTTGGAAGAAGGGGGATGGTTAGCCTTAAACTGATTCATGGTTTTTCTTACATTTATTTGCAAACTCTAAATTTAGCATTTTATTTTAGGATGGATTTTCGGTTCACGCAAAACTCATCAACCAATAGTAGAAATGGCTGCTGAGTAAGACAAATTTTACGTTCAATTTCGCTTTTAGCTTATTGAAATCATCATTTTATTCGAATCAGTAGTGTTTTAGATTTCTCACACTCTATATTAAATTACGAGACAGTTTATTACAAAAAGTTTCAACAAAATTTCACAGAAGATACTGTCTTTTCTGTGTAAATTCTATTTTCCTGTCAAAACGTTTTCCTAAGAGATCTACAATGTCTCGCAGATTGAAAATGAGTCATATTGAGCAAAACATGAGGGAGAAAGCGAGGTAATTTGGCCGTCTGTAATGATCAATTGGAAAATGTCATATCATTCAGAATAATACTATCATGAAAATATCCTCATACTCAATCTCATTTACGTACCCATTTACTCATTATTTTCGTTACAGCCTCTGCCACTTTCATATCTTGATTACATAATGGTGCTTCCTATGGGAGTGCAAAAGATGTAGAAAATGCTTGGAGCGTAAGAATACAACGTTTTGAACTTCTCGACACTGAAAGTTCGATAATGCACGAAATGTTCGTATATTCTCAGGCGGGTGGGCGGAAGTCTAATTTAGGCAATAGTGAGAGATAGAATGCTTTGAGATGAAATCGGGCTAAAAATGATTAATACTTTATACGTTAAATATTTTTACTACAGCTCTAATAAACTAAACTTTGAAAAATAAGAGAGCTCTTTCCGAGGATAAACATCACATTGCAGGGCTTTGAGCGACTTCATACTATTGTGACGTCTGAGGTTGCCAGTAAAGGGTCAATTGATATTCTGTTCGCTGAGAATGATTATTTGATGAATTAATGTCTTAAGTTGTATAAGGCGATTTCAACATGCTAATCAACAACAAGACAGCCTATATTATATGTTTAGATGGAGGAATATCATTTTATGTATTGTCTACATTTCATATAATGAAAAAATCATATGTTATAGATGGGATCAATTGGAACTTGCGACTCACCTCGATCGACTAGCATTCATCTCTGTATCAATTTAACCCTTTCGAGACAATACGATTTTTATAGAAAAAAACTTTAACACATTCATCTTCATGTCTATTCACTCTTGATAAATGCACTCGTTAAACTTTTCAGTATGTACAGTCATTCATTTCTCTTTTTTGTGTACTCAAAAACTGAGTACACTCTGGAATTGGTCAGTGTGATCGTCCGTTTACGCGATAACTCTTCTCGTTCATATTCGATTGAGCTGAAGTTTTGTGCTCAGAATTGTCCTATCGATATCTCCGGTTAGAGAAGAAGATGAGAAGGATCCATCAAGAAATGGCTGAGTTAGAGAAAAAATTGTGATTATTCACCAGATCATCCTTGAGGAGGGAGGGAGGTACAGGGATTCTTTCAAAAAAAAAATTTCTTTTCGAAATTATTTACACCATATATAAATCGACTCAGTTTTTAATCGTGATTCCGAATATGACATTAGTTTTGAATGAATTCATAGTTTTTTAACTGAAAGTTACCTAAACAGGTTCCAAAAATGTACAAAATCTGTATTCTGAGACCCATGTGCCTAAATATGTCGCGGGTGACTAGCAGTTTTTGGGTATTGTAGACACATGGTTTGGTCGCTACTAAAAAGAGTTATCAAATGGAAAAAATCCGAACTCGTTAACTATTAATATTGGGAAATTCTTATGAAAATACTGATGTCTCTGTGTATCACATATCTTTCATAGATCCATGAGGTCATCTATGACCATAATCTCGCTAGATACAAGTCCAAATCCGTTCTGAAATAACTCCTACTCAGTTTTCTAAGCTGAGCACGAGTCTAAACTCGATTTGTGTGATTTCTAAATATATAATATCACTCTGCGAGTTGAGTCAATGATCAATAGATATGGTCGATCACACTGTCATCCATGCTAACCTGACTCCCCAGGTTTTTCCTTGTTATAACTTAGCGAGAAAAGATGTGTCTTGGTGAGATCTATGTCTTGTAGAAAAATAAGTCTAAGATAGCGTGCACTAGGTGAGAAAAATCTAAAATACCACCTCCCGAAGTGTAATATTTCGTCGGATTTACGCAGTTTTTGACTTCTAGCACTTCTTTTATCTGATAAAATACTTACTTGAATAGAATAAATTTGTAGACTAAGCGATTTTCTGTTGAATTGAGATGTCACAGAGCTCAAATAACTAATCCGTTGACGATATAAGGTTAAAATGCTGAGTACATGATCAAAATAGCTAGCTTTTAGATAGTTCGTTCAAAATTAATTTTTCATCAATTATTTTTACCTTTTGAAGTAGACATAACACTAGGATTTAAATCCGAGGTTTTCACATTTAATTTGTTTGTACCATTGCACAGCGATCTTCTTCCGTATAGAGTAGAATAGTTACTCAAGTTTGCTTTTCTCATTCTCTCAAATGTATTCGTACTAATGACAATATAGAGAAAGAAAATGTCAATCTGTTTTTGTTTTCTTTTCGGACTATCATCTTCGATTCGTTCTTTTATGATCTACGTCCCCTATTGATACAATTACAAGATATATTCTTCTTATTTTCAGCATTGAGCATTCTCCAGTGGAGGACAGCAATATATAGATTTATCTGATTAGTTATCTGCATACCATACATGCCTCAGGCGATCCATGAAAAGAGATCAAATAGGTAACATTTGAATTAATTTTTGGAGCAACAATAATTAACGCCTACTTGATTTACAAGGAAAATTATGACATAAGCCATGTGACTATGCTACAGTTTTCTGAATCTTGTACGATCGTTACGTCTTAGTACGTCATTCAAGATGCTGAAACTTGGTATGAAGCAACAATCAACTAGTAATTCGAAGTATAAAGTAGCTGTTCATAAGTTTGCAGAAAAGGAAGAATCTGCGTGTAATGTTTGTAGACACTGTAGACTGCTATGAGAAAGGAAAGAAATCACAATCAAGAGAAAAGAGTCACGCGACACCAAAGAAAATCAAAATCTTTTGTTCTGACTGTAATTAATTCTTTTATCTTGATTGTTTTAACAAAAAATATCATGCTATGGAATAAAAGACTCAAAAAAAAACATTCAGAGCAGAGCAGATGACACATTGTGTTTAACCTCCTGTTCTAATAAAAAAAAAGCAAAAGAAAGTGCTTTTCTGTACAGTTTCTCGTTAAACTATAGCGTGGTCCACTGGTGGGCGGCATCATCTCGAAAGAGTTAAGCGTAAAGAAATCTAAATAGAAAGAAATATGATGGAACAAGTAATGCATGAGAACAAAATATAGAGTTAAATTATAATAATCAATTCAAATTTTAAGTTTGAATGGTAGTTCTAAATGAAAAAATATAACTTACCTACTCGCTACAGCTACTGAGGAATATAATGCATGCACGACATTATTGACTGACTTATATATGTGAATGAACAACGATACAATAGCAGACATTCTTTAGATGGCTCTCGAAATCGAATTTGATCTTCGGATTTTATTAAAAAGTCAATGTTGAATTTCCATTCTTTTGAAAAATGATTTTTTTCGAAAATCAAGCATTTTCTAAATCTTCATCATCCGGTTAATAAATTATGAAAGTTTGAAAATTCTGTAGCTTTTTTAAAAATCGATTTTCTAATAGAAATTCAAAAAAATTTACAGTGTAACAGCTGTTGTTACGTTTCATGAACAAATATAAATGAATACATTTCGGATCAGACCGTTAAATGTTATCCAGCAGAATTTTTCCATATTAGTCATTATATTCAGATATAGTTTAGCTATTACTATTATGTACTGCTTGCATAATCTAAGCCATGTCTGTCTTTTCTTTTTCTAGCGTTACGAAAAGCATTTGGATTTCGGTCGAATATCGTCTCGCACCTGAACACAAATTTCCTATTTGGCTTGATGATTGCTTAAATGTACTACGTCATGTTACTGCTAATAAAACTGAATACGGTAATTCAATGATAAATAAAACTTAATTTGTTGGCATTGACTAGATCATTGAGAAGCCTGAATGAGACTTCTATTTCGCATCAAAGGTTTGATATCTATTGGTTTAAATTATTGAGAAATGTAAATGAGATTTTTGCCTTCTATCTGAAATATGATTACTACTCGTTAAATCATATCATTAAGAAGTCTCCATGAGATGATATGGACTCTTAATGAGACTCTTACCTCGTATTAAAGGTATGACAAATACGTAGCAGAACGAATCATCAAGAAGTCTCAATGAGGCTTCTGGCCCCTATCGAAAGTATCATTGCTATTTATTAGAGTAGATCGTTGAAACATCTTAATGAGACCTTATGTAGTCTCAATGAAACTTTTTTCTTTCACTGAATTTATGATTCATATGGGTTAGATCGGATCATTCAGAAGTCTCAGAAGGCTTTTGACTATGAAAAAGACATTTTTGAGCATTGTATCTGATTGTAAAGCATTTTTGATATTCATTATTATAATGTATTGAGACTTTCTCCAAATGGTCTTTGTCGTTGTGGAGGATTCATTATTTTGAGAAAGTCTTTAAAACGTTGATGCGCGAAACGGTATCTTTTCCAATTTTTTTCGAACTCTCACGAGATAATTCTGCTATGATTCGAGAGGGATCCGGGTTGTTTTACGAACGTATCCTGTGGGTTCCTTGTTTTTTTTCGACAGGATACGCTGTCGATCCGTTTGTTTTCCAGCTTGCGGAAACGCTTGGAATACACCGTTTCCGGAGACCAGCATATGCATCCTAGTTCTTTATAATCTTCTCCATATAGAAAACGATTTTTTTTGCTATCAAAAGGTGGTGATGCTTCGACCAAAATTGGCGTCGCTGGCGATAGTGCTGGTGCTATAATTGCAGCTTCTGTCTGTATCAGCTTGAAAGAAGCAGTCGATTTTCAGGTATGCATATTATATTCAGGCATAGGAAGTAAAAGTATCAATTGTTTCTCACTTAAAAAAATTTGAGCGCGTCATTTATTTGTTTATTTTACAGATTCTTGTCTATGGCGCGTATGACATGGGCGAGACTAGCGAACCAACAGCTAGTCTAAAAGAGTTTGATAATGATCCTTTTCTAGCGCGATCTCCACAATTCAAATGGATCCGAGAAAATGCGTTTGTGAAAGCGACTGAGGCGTAAGTAAAACAATAATATGATTTATTTTCCCAGAAATAAATTTGCTTCTCTATTTTATTCCATAATGGATAGTGTATCTTTGAAAGGTACTAAAACCAAACTGATAAAGTTTGATGGATTTGGTCAGGCTAAATTTTGTTCCATCGTCGTTTCATTCGTCAATTACTCCGATAATTGTAATAAATTTTGATTATTAATAGATTTCTTTTGTGCATACAAAACGGCTCAGCTTTACTGGATTCTTGGGAGATCCATTACTAATAAATGACGACTGCACTGAAAGAACAAATCTTAAAATAGCTCAGATTATCAGTTTCGATTCTGAAAAATATCAACTTGCCTATAATACTAAGTACCCATCGATGTAATTAAATAAAGCATATTCAAAAAAAGAATTTCGTCTAAATTGATGCTAATAATTAATATAAGTCCCAATTGAGTTAGAATTTATTCAATCTAATATTCGAAGGTGTTGAAAAATACTTCAAGGAAATATATACTGTCAAAAAGAACTGATAGTAAAGGAAAATTCGCCTCAATTTGAAACTTAATCTAACTAAATCAAAATTAAAAGAAATTATACATTGATAGTGTGAGTTTATTACGTGCCTATTTACTTCATATCTTATTATAGGAGCAATCCAAGAGTATCTATCATCAACAACGAAAAGTCTGTGTTCAAGAATTTACCTCCAGCTCTGTTCATTGTTGCAGAAATTGATACAACGCGAGATGACAGCTTTAGTATGAAAAGCATTATCTTTATTTTCATTGTTTATTAATAAAAACAATTTTATTTTTTGAATATGCAGTATATCGCGATATATTAAAAGAAGCTGGTGTTCGAACTGAGCTACATGTTTTCAACGGCGTACTCCATAGCTTTTTTGGCCTGCCAGGTAATAGCGAAACCATTATCTATTGTAGGATACCATTGTATTCTATATTTTGCATACAATATAGAATTGAATGAAACCAAGAAAACGTTTTAGAAGGTTGTTTCCATGGTCTGCCTGGATAAACATCTGGTTATATAATAAGTCGGCACATAGACTGTTGAAGTACCTCTTCAATTTCTCTTTCTTCTTTTGATTAGTTACGATTTTAAAATTGTAACTAGCGTTTGCACGAGTTGTCTCACATGAATTCCAATAAATGAAGGCCTAAGAGCTTGATATCACTGAAAATATAAATGAAAAAAATTCAAACCAGCACTTTTTTACTAGAATAGTTAGATGACCAACAATTAGTTTATTTCATTTTTTTTATAAGTGAAGTAAGAAGTGTCATATTAAAACGAGTAAAAAAAGTCAAAAATAAAATTTTCGTTTCAATTATAATCATTATTTCCGACATATTTGAGTGTGATAATCAATGTGTAAAAGATTTTGTTCAAGACTCGAATACGTTTTCCATAGAATAATAGTCTATTAGACTTCTAACTAATTTCGCGAGTATAACCATTAGTAGATGAGTTTTTATTGTGATCCCCTCGTTTTTACATTTTAGCTACAATTTTATTTACCTGCAATCACATAAGCTCATCAAATTTAATAAAGTGGTGTTTTCAAACAGTTTCAACTAGATGTTCAAATAGCGAGTGCCGCGAAACAAATGAGCCATTCAGTATTTTGCATGTTTTCCATATATAACACATCATAGAAAAAAAAACTTTTAATATAAGAATATTCCTTGTCAAATTCTCTGCAAAATGCATGAACTTTTAGTATCTCAAATAGGTTACATTATTTTATGACATGTGATGCAGTCGATTTGTTCAAGAAGATACAACTTTCAAACAAGAAGCTCTTAATAGATAGTTCCATAAGATGTCAATAAAAAAAGTGGAAAGTATTCCTAAAAAATTTCTTTCATGGGAGACTTTTGTAGAGCTTCTTTTGCTAATTACTTTGGTAAAAAAAATTTTGAACTTTATTGACTACTGATGATGTTACAGCCGAAATACTAAACAATCTTGAAATGCAATTTTCTCTGATCAGTAAGTATAAAAAGTCAATTATCATATCTCAAAACATGGATTGTGAAGATATACAAGACGGTTAGTTTTATCGAGAAAAGTTTGCTGGACAAAAATTCTTTAGACATTTTCTCAAATATTATGAATAAATCTCAATAAAATATTACAAGGAGTATTTATCCTACAACAGAGGACATCATTTTTTTATCTGAATATAACACAATGATGTATCGAGATTTATTTATAATATTCGAAAGTATTTGAGAATTCGATTATACCATTGTGTAGAGCAAACTATTCTCTATAAAGTCTACTGAGTCATGTTTCTTCATAGTACAGCAACTTTGAAATGTGCTAGTATTACTAAAAATTTCTTGTTTGAAAATTGTATTTCTTGGACAAATCAATTGCATCACATGTCACAAAATAATGGAACCTATTTGAGATAATAAAAGTTTGTGTATTTTGTAGGGAATTTGACAAGGAATATTCTTATATTAAAAGTTTTTACCTATAGGAAGTTATATATGAAAATCATCCAAAATACTGAGAGACTCATTTGTTCTACTCCATCTGTGCGATCTGCTTTGTCTAGACCTGATGGATCTACGATATGTCGTGATCCTCTTTCCCCTATTTGTATCAGTCATGCATCTTCCTTGGCCAGATCTGCCTACTTGTAGGCGTTTGTGTGAATTTTTATATACTAATATTATCATATAATCTGAATGAAAACAGAAGATTGTGTTAACAAGAAGATATGAAAATCATATCAAACCAAATAAACTGACTAGAGGAGAAACACCTATGAATTGAAGATTTTATGTATTTATAGCAAATAGATACATAAAAAAACTTTTTTTTATTATGAACGTCTTGAATAATTTATAAATTGTTTGACGAGGACATATTAAGATTAGACATCTTATGATCATACAAATATAAAAATGAATAATAAAAGTTAGCAAACGATTTATATAAAAAATGTCGTTAAAAAATGGTAGTTTCTGTTGAAAATTTTGAAAAACATGACAAGCAGGCAAATCCAGTGATCCATTTGGATTTCTGGTCTCAGAACTGCGATACAACCCATAATAGTTACCGATGAATGAAAAATTGACTTCAATACTTATCCAGCTCTACACTCAAAAACAAGGTATTTTACGGAACCTGTTGTCCAACACAAGAATCATTTTGGGTCCACACCAAACTGATGAACCTAAAAGAGCTAGAAAAATGTTATACGAAACCAAAAGGATTCGTTTGTCGAGCGCCGGTTCAGTAAAATACCTTTTTGTGAATCATGATCTGAAAAGAATGTTAAAATATAGTGATGATATTCTGTTAGCGAATAAATAAGATATTCGTTCGCCACTCTATCATATATATGGTCATCTGATATTTTCCTTCTTTTCTTTCGCTCGTTCTCCTATTAATTCATATGTTTGGATTTTTTTCGTTTCTGTCAATCACATATATACTTGAATTTTTCTTTTCTTACACATAACATATGTTTCATCAATCCCTTTTCAAGTGATATCTTTTTGTTATATGCATGAGATTTTTCTGATCGTTTTATCTTGATAATCTATTGGATCTTTCCTCAAGATGGGTAATGTTGCACCCTATATATAACTAATGACTTTTCATGGATAAACAGAAGTATAATAGAAGTATATTTCTATTTCATCATCATCATCTAACCGACGATCTAGAGTTAGCCACTTGTAACATATTCATGCATCAATTACCACATCACTATCCTTGTTAATGTTAAAATATACTTCATAACATTTCAGGAAATTGAGTGATTTATCAGAAATCAAATAGTTTTCTAGTAAACTCGATAAATGTTATTCTCGAGAATTACGAAAGAAAATTTATATAAAAATAGCGCGAATAATCTGAATAGTTGCATTAGAATAAAGTAGCTATATTTTTGCTTGGGCACTGTTATGTTCTTGACCATCATTATATTGAATTTTGTCGATTAGAATTCGTTAAAGTTTAATTTAGAGTATAAATACGATCGATGTAAAAATTTATCTTTGATTTTGATTCTTTGAGTGCTTAGAATATTTCAGAACTTTGACTTATTTTCAATTCAAATTAGGTAACTACTCAGCTTTTAACATAGATTTTTTGGTGTATGTTACAAACGTGAATTTTATTCAGTATAATTATTAAAAATAATAAAAGAAAAAGAAACGGTTTTCCCATTGATTCTCATTAAGAATTTATGTGTTGATGTTTTGTTAACCTTAAAGTTTTGCCTATTGTCTATTATAGGTATCTACCGGCGCACGTGTAACGAAGCTCTCAACGTGATTCGACAGTTCATGAATCAATTTTCGGCTAGTAAAGAAGAAGAAAAAGCACAAAGTTAATTGTAAGAACAGACACAATTCATCTTAATAAAAAGATCTATCGTAAAAAAATAGAAAACTACATTAAACAACAATTAATCAATACATACATTAATAAATACACTTATGTTTCGGAAGTATCCGAAAAAAAATCATACAAAAAAATCACAAAATAACATATCATAAATGAAATAGAGTCTAATACAAAAGAACCCTGATAAAAGGGTACGGCACGGAAACGGCCGTATACGATTCGAAAACGGCAGCCGGATTTAATCACCTGGAAACCTTAAGTTTTGCTGGATAAACACATTTTTATAAAATCCTATTAATCGTTCTCTTTTGCTTGAAATTATGTGATTTAATATATATAGTAAGCATAGAATATCAACAATATTATCGCTCTGGAAGAACAGAGATTGATCAATGCTTTTTGATAAATACAGTTGAACATTCCCTAGACGGAAAGGATAGAGTCTAGAAAACAAAATTCACTTGTGTCTGTCGGTAACGCGGTCAAAATGACCATGATAACTATGGTACAAATGACCACTTAACAACTATGGTACAGATGACCATTTAATAACTATGGTTAAAATGGCTATTCGAAACTACAGTTTGAATATAGTTCACATAAACGTGGAGAAGACTATAATAGTCATCTAATCACTATAATTTTAAATAATCGATCATTATCGATTAAAAAATGACGATCATTGTTTAATTATTTATTTTGATTGGATTGTTGTCCAACGCTACATCAACGATTAGGTGCTTTATCAATAGATTAGAATTTCATAAGTGAATGTGAACATAAAATTATAATAAATAAAAATCATTTTCTTTGAATAATGTGATCAATTTTTTTTGAATAGAAACAGTGCTTAAATAATACATCGACAAGACACAAACATCGTTTTTTCATAGATATTACAAAATTTTTCATAACATTAATATCAATATTTTCAAGTTCTTCAGCTAAAAATAGTTCGAGCTCATCAGTATTTGTTGGTTTTCTTTTTTCTACGTTGCGTTTCACGATCGATCAGATATTTTCGATGAGATTTATATCAGAACTATTCGATTGCCAATCTACTAATTATGGTACATTCACTTCGATAAATATTTGACAAATATTACTCGTATGTTGGTGCGCATTACCCTGCTGTAAGCTTCAATTTGGACTAAATTATTTTAAAAACGAAAGAATACACAAGTAACGATACATTATTTTGTTTGATTACTCATTGGTGGATGCTGGAAGAAGATAATCTTCAAGGATAGAAACATAGTATAAACTATCGAGATTGCATCGAAACGTGCGGAATGTCAATATACCTTTCACATTTGTTGCATCCCATATATTAACTTTCTGACGATTTTTAGGTGATGAATATTTCAATTGTTGATTGGAATTTTTCGTCTACCGACGAACTGCACTATGAAAGAGCTGGAATGAAAATTCATCTATAAATATTGTAGTATTGAAAGGCGTGTAACCCAACAGTAGGACAACATCTTTGAAAATGTCTTTTTTTCAGCAGATAGCCCAAAGTGTCTGCTGAAAAATTGGTCTCGTGCATTTTTCAATCTAACGTACGCATTTGCGACAAATGAACCATATCCGGTGCCACCCAAAAAAAGAGGGCCTTTTATGTGAGTGCGTTACCGATATGTATTTCTCTTGTGAAACGTAAAGCATGAAGTGAGATGAGATGAAAATTTTGAACATTAAACAGCTTGGTAGTACGCATCTATACACTAAATTTTAGGGCTCTATGTTTAGTTGTTTGAGAGAAATTCAGACGGAAAGTTGCCAAAACGTGAGTGCGTCACCTGCGGACAAGTCGACCATTTTTCCTAAAAATGTAATCATGCGGAAAAAAAACAGTAGAATGCCTTCAAAAGAGTAATAACTGAGCAAGAGTTTGGTTAATCGATCTGAAATTTTCAGAAGATGTTTCTCCATGGATGGCCATTGGTTTTTGTATGTTTCCAAAGCAAACGTTCTACTGAACGGAAATGACGCATCAATCACCATCGTACACTTAGAAAGACTCTAGACATTCTATCACCCAAGGAAATGAGCTCTGCTTTTGAACTATAGAGGACCATGAGCTGGGCTCCAGTCTCCTGCTAAAAGATCGATAATTATTCAGATATTAGATTTAAAATAGCACACAATTTAGTACGATCAATTATTCCTATGTTCCTGCCAATGTGACAAAACGCCTTCATACAGTAACTCCGCTCTAGCTTGAGAAATTTTGATTCTGATGATTCTGCTGACGTACACTCTCTGTCGACTACCTAGCGACCAACTTTCAGACGTTTAGTTCTCATGGAGAGTACGATCTAAGGTTTCAAACACTTTCGAGAAGTACTGAAAAACATGTGAGAAAGTGCCTATTAAGTTCAAGTGATGGAATATTTGTTAATGACAATTAGAAAGATTTGCCATGTTTCAATTAAGCTGTCATTCTTATGATGAAACCAATGCTGCTAAATATGAAATCCTTATGATACGCTTTGACAAAATGTTCATTCTTTAAGGTTGTAACAGTTAAGTATAGAAACATGATAAGGATAATAAAAACAATATTCTTATCTTTTCTTTTTAATATTGCCATCAAATATTTTAAAAAGTGATTTTTGCGAATCGCGCGGAAGTTTAATAACAAGTAACGCTCGTCGCTACGACTCACTTATACCTCGACTGAATTCTATTTATCATTATCTCTTACTGGTCGTTAGATTCTACTCTAATAACTATACTTGATACATATGCACGGATTGCTAGTGACGGCCATTCTATAAAATCCAATCCTCAAACTTTCTGTTAAGATTTTCGTATAGGAACATTAAGTATAGGTTGCAGTCGATCATCATTATATCTGCTTCACTCTTAACTTCTCGGTTTTTTTCACATGATGTCAGCATAGATCGATGTAACGCCTCATTTTTTTGCTCAAAATATCGTTCACAGGCGATATATAAACCAAAACGAATTTATGAAAGTAGCGACTAGTCGTTCGTAGACGTCTGCAAGGCGTCACTCACCGCTAGCCGTTTCCATGCTGAAGTCTATTTTCACATAAATTCATTGTCTTGTGCTCAAAACCACACATTAACGTTTCACTAACTCAAAAGAATTACAGGATCTGCAGCGAAAGGATCCTCTGCAAAAGACTCAAAGAAAAACAAGTAAAAGCACATAGATCTATAAATAAGTACATCATCTCTAAGTTTATGAAACATCGCTGAAAAATCTTAATTATTTTTTTTTACAAATACCGAATATTGAGATGCATGGGTTTCTCAAAATTTGATTGGATGAAAGCTAGGTTTTAGAAAACATTTCATTGGCTGAAATTTCAAACAGATAAAGTCTGATCGGTCAAAAGTCCGACGTAAAAAGTTTTCCATTAACTGAATTCCCTGACTCAATAATCTGATTCAGTGGAAGCCATATACCAAAAATAACTGGGAAGTGACCTTTAAGCCGATGTTCTTTTGGTTTGGTAATAAGCCAGCTTATTTTACTTTGTCAAATCCAATCTTCGTCGAGGAAATATATCAGTCTTCCTTTCTACACTTCTGTTACTATTCACTTAAACAGACATCGCATTTTAAGAGTCGGAGACAAAAAGTAATTGTCTTTATAATTATAATAATACAGATCAGATTCTATGTTTAAAAATTATTATTTTGTAGTCATTATGTAAGACAAAACTAGAAAATAGTCACGCATAACATACAAGTGATAAATTTCAACAAGGTCATTGTTTCCTGCAAGCTGAATCTCAATATACTATATAAGTGAAATGATGTTCTCTTCTGTATTTCCTCATTTTTTAAAAAAATTCATACTACCCATGACTCTCACTATTAATGAGCCACTTTAAGTTCCATGTTGTCTCGTTTCTTACTTTTCAAAGTTGAATTTCGGCTAAAATGATCACTTGCTGTCTTCTATTCATTGCTCATGTCTAGCCCTTACCATCTATCAAAGAGCAACTGGAAGAATCCGAACCATCATTTTCAATTTCATACGATAGTCTCATAATCAGCACTTCAATAAAAACTACCTCATTACAAAATCATTATTCTCTTAGAGAAAGCCTCTCGTAGCAAAAAAATTTATTTAGAAACATTAAAAACTAACAATGCTGCCTACTATTTTAGATATATATATATTATTAACATTAATTATAATGATTAGTCAACTGATGACTGTCGATGCTCAGGTAACAACTTACCTGACCTTCCATAATTCTGAGAAGGAATAGCTTCTCATCGAAAACAGAATAGAAGCATTCAATACTCGGAAAACTCAATCGCAAAATAGAACAATTGTGTCGGGTTTTGGAAATGGCACTTCCGGATAATGAATACTCTTGTTCTGTTTTGGGAACGGTACTTTTGAAAATTGAATACTTTTGGTCCATTTTGAAATAGAGACATTTGAGACAGGCCAGCTTTTGTTCGAGTATTATTCTGTATCCAGCATTTCTATTTCAAATTGTAAAACATGGACTGAGAATTCATGGGTAAAATATGGAGAGAAAATACAGCTTCAAACGTAGAGTTTATGTGTAAAGCTGACTTTTCTTGACCCCCGAAAAAGCTTTGATCAGACTTTACAAAAAAACCATTATTTTCTTAAAAAAATTTATTTGAAAAAATTGAAAAACTAATAGTACCATTCGACTGCCCGACCCCAGAAGCCTCTGGTCAAAGATCAAGCGTCAAGTTGACCTTAAAATTGTGATTGTTTGAATGGTTTTTCTAAGAAACATGTTTTTTGACCTTTCACCTCGACGACAAGTAAGTTAACTATTTTTTTTCATATGATCTTCCTTTCAATCGAGGGAAAAATACCGTTTTGGTAGGCATGATTTAGTGGTGCATTTTAGACTTAACCCAAACTATTGATAATCGCTAAAAGTTTCGATTTCATTTGACTTTTGTCTTTTGAATCGAAAGTTAACTGTAATATCCAATCCTAATAATACAGAATACTATACATGAATGACTGCATATCTATTGAAGCATGACACGTTTTACCTAGAAAGATTACTTCTTCTCATTCTTTCTCACTCTTACATATACGAAAAACTAGTCGCATAGATACGATGGCCTTCCCACCTGAGTCACCATTAACTCTTCATGGTCTACCCAAATTCTTATCCGTGATATATCATCGATATATTTTCTGTGGCATTTATACATTTGCTGAGCTTGGTATTGCTGACCGATTAATCGATGCGATACCTGATCGAGGTCTTACTGCTCAAGAAATTGTTAGCACTGATCATTCAAAATGGAATAGTGATCTTCTTCATCGTATTTTACGTGTATGTACTGATGCAGGCATAGTCGAACAAGTTAACAATGGTATTGATGATAAACATTTTGTGCTGACTGAATCAGGCATAATGCTCACATCGAATCATCCATCACATATGCGTGATCTTATACGTTGGTGTTGCGGGTTTGTACACACTAATGCTTCCAATCAGCTACCTGATCTTGTGCGTGGTGAAGGTAGTGGTAGTGGTGTTGCTCGCATTTCAGGTGGTCTCGATTTATATTCGTTTTTATGTCAGCCAAACAATCAAGATCTTTTCAAAGCATTTACTGGTACTATGACTGCCATCTCACGTTACAACAATCCTAAACTACTAAATGCCGTTGATTATAGTCGCTTTTCAACTGTAGTCGATCTCGGTGGTGGACGTGGTGCATTTTTAGCTGAAATTCTTCATCATTATCCATCAATTCAACACGGAATTATTTTTGATTTACCTCATATAATTGATAAATTTAAGAGTGGTCAAGAATTTCAATCACTTAACATCCCAAAAACTACATACACATTTGTTGCTGGTGACATGTTTGATTCATCAACAATACCTAAAGCAGACACTTATGTGCTTAAATTTATATTGCACAATTATAATGATGAAAATGCAGCGGCTATTTTATCATCGATCAGAAAAGCAAATCAGGACCAAAGTGGATCGCTACTTACTATTTTTGTCGTGGAACCTATTATTTTACCTGATGGAGCTATAAGTAATTGGCAGTCACATGCTGTTGATCTAGCGATGAGCTATATGTTTGAAAATGGATGTGAACGGACAGTACAAGAACATAAAAAATTGATTGAGCATGCAGGATTTGAATTTAAACAACTCTATCCTCTTCAAACTCCAATGTCAATCATCGAAGCTGTGCTCATCAAATGATAGATCATTTGCATAATATATATATTTTATTTTTGCAAACATAAATACTAGCTATACATAACGTTTTCGTTATCACAATTTACAGAACACGACTTCAAACAATATAAATATTCTTTTGTCATTAATGAAGTATTATTTACATTAGAAATAACTAGTTATTATAAGATCACAAATAAAATACTTAATATATTATTTCTAATCGACAGACCATAATCATAAAAGCATAATAAATTTACAAGTAACACTCATCGTTACGACTTGCTTAAAACCCTCGACTGAAATCTATTTATCACTATCTCTTACTGGTCGCTGCATTCTGCTCTAATAACTATACTTGATACATATACATATATACATAGATTGCTTGTGACGACTATTCTATAAAATCCAGTCTTTAAATTTTTCGTTAACACTTTCGTATGGGAATGTGGAGCATAGGTCAGAGTCGATCATCGTTTTTTCTGCTCCACTCCACTCTTAACTTCTCGGTTTTTATATGATGTCAACATAGACCACTATAACGCCTCATTTTCTTCAAGGTGCGTTATCAAAAAATGTGTATGAATATTTTTTGATGTGCACATTCTTTTCTAGTTTGCTGAATCCCATCTATTGATATAAAAATATCTATTATAATACTTTCAAAACAATGATTTGATGAGCTTCGAAGCGTTCACATATGGCAAGAATATTTTTACTTTTTTAAAAATGTAAGATAGACATGCCTCGTTACGACTAAGAAAAACGTAATAGCTTTGCACGATGCCTAAGCAATTTACATTTCTTTTCATGCAATAGTTCTAATCTGCATATAAAACTATATATTTCAATAAAACCTGGAATACATTTATGTGGTACAAAAACCGACACAATGAAAAAATCGCTAACACTTTGAATCATAATTCAGGTCATTCGCTACACAATGAGAAATGAAAATTCCGAAGGATATTTTTGAGAAGCAATCGTGTCTATAACTGTTTTCTTCATTTAGACTCTATTTAGGAATAAAGTTTCATTCTTTCATGTGCTTGCAACAATAAAGCCTTCTTTCACGTTTTGTATGCATCTTCTGCTTTTGGAAGAACTATTTCACGTCCAACTACCTTCAGCAGCTGAAAACAAAAGCCAGCTAACATCATTTGATGCGTGCAACTCGAAATACGTCACTTCCTTCGGCATGAATCTATTTAGTTTTTCACAAAGTCACTTTGTTCGTTTACAAAGAGTGACATCTTTGACAGAATCTTCTTGTAAAGCACTGTTGAATATTTTTTTACAGATATTTTGTCACCAAGACTAAAGACTGATGCAAGAAAGAATCTTTACTGTGTTTTATTATCCGAACGATATTTCAAAATTGAAAAAGAAAGTTCACTTTTCATAAAAGAATAAAATAGTCTCACCACTACCTGCTACTGACACCATATACTCGGTAGATAACAAAGCTCTCTCCCATCCCCGCAAACATTTTTGATTAGGCTCCTACTTATTGTATTCTGTCATCAGTACAAATATCAAAACGATTAAATGTTGTTGCATAAGATGTAATCGATTAATATTTCAGTGATAAATAGTCAAAAACAGGAAAAACAGTCTTTTCTACATTATTTTCAATATCCTCAATGGATGAACGAAAACATCGAAATTTTTGTATACAGAAGTCATTCTATTTACATTTAAGAAAACAAGAACTCAAAACTCTCAGAAGTACAAATAAGAAAGTTAATTTTTCTAATGAATATCAATCAAAGTCGATTGGCAAATCAGAAAAAAAAGGCTCCTAAAAATTTTAGTAATATGTTCATCGTTTGTGTGAGAAAAAATAATTGATTCAAGCTGAAAATCTCATAAGCTATAGAAATTACTATCCGCGCTAATATATCAAAAAGCCAGCGAATTTTGGAATATCGTTCCATTAGCAATATTTTAAATGAACTGATTAGCTTTCAAAATAACTTCGAATATTTCAATTTCGACTTACAGTCTTATTCAAAAAAACTTGCACAAAATTTAATTTTTTTTATAACGATTCTCTTACCGTTAGAAAGTAATTACAAATTTTAATTTTCCAGGGATATATGTTCGTTAGATATACTACACGTTGGATATATATAAGTGTGATTTCTTTTCTTTTTAATACATAAACATTTAGTTATGACATCATCTACTGATTTAAAAAATCATCATATATCGATACTACATTATTGGAACAAAGGCGTACAATCGGCTCATGCTACCCATCATAAAACGAAGATACCACTAAGGACTATCTATTACAATATAAACAAATTAAAACAAACAAATTCACTTAAACACGGAGGAGGCAATGGTCGACCACGTGTCTTACGTAAAATAGAAAAGAACGCTATTGCTCAATATATTTGACGTAATAATGAAATAACTGTCAATGAAATTAAAGAAAAACTATCTACAGCTTATCGGTCATCAGTATCTGCATCAACAATACGTCGTTATCTTCTTGAATGTGGCTATAGAAATGTTTTACCAAGAAGTACTCATATGTTAACATCTGAACACAAACAACGACGTATTGAATGGGCACAACAGTACCAAAATAATGATTTTACACATACAATATTTACAGATGAAACCTCGTTTCAGCTTTTCCGAAACACTGTTCGTCGTTGGACAAAATGCCCAAATAATGAATTAAAACGAATACCTAAAAATCGACAAAAAGTTCATGTATGGGGTGCTGTTAGTGCAAGAGGTGTGTTGACTTGCCACACTTTCAGATGCAATCTTAACGATTCATATTATGTTTATATACTTAAAAATTATCTTCTTCCTGCTGCTAAACAAGAATTTCGTCAAAATTGGTGTTTGCAACAAGATAATGATCCTAAGCATACTAGCAATATTGCCAAACAATTCATCAACAACAAGATACCACGATTATTGAAGTGGCCATCCAATAGTCCAGATGTAAATCCTATTGAGAACTTATCGTCGATCGTAAAACGCAAAGTTGAAAAAAGAAAGCCGAAAACTATTGATGAACTAGAGCTTTTTTTTATGTGAAGAATTTAAAAATGTTGATGTTAATATTGTAGTGAAAATTGTGATGTCGATGAAAAAACGATGTTTGTCTCTTATTGAATCTAAAGGCGAACGAATAAAATATTGAAGTATAGTGTTTAATAGTACTCGATATAGGCTATCAATCAGTAATGGAAACTACTTGAGAGTGATTTATATACGGGAATGTATTTACATAACAAGATGTGCAAGTTTTTTTGAATAGGACTGTATACGACTCAAGTTTCTTAAGATTTGATAAGAAACGATGTACAATTTTCGGAAAAAAATTCCTGACAACAGAACCTACCTAATCTCAAGTAGTTTCAATTATTTAAACTAAATCCAAACTCTTTTTCTACTGGAGAGCCTAAATTCACATTCAATTCACGAGGGAATCGCCCCAACTGATTCATCGCTTTTAGGTCGAAAGGGTGTGCATTACGTAGATCCTAATGAGTTATGAATACACTGAAAAACGTTTGGGCCCATAGCTTATTACAGCGGAGATATTGCATTTTCAAGGGTATTTTTTCTCTTAGTCCCATGGTCCCCCTCAGAAACATCAGAAAAACTGACTTTCGAATTTCACGTTGAAACTTTGCACTGAGATAACTCTTAGAGAGAATAGTACAGTATAAAAGTTTCAGCTTTTTCAATCGCTCCTATTCTGAAATAAGGACATCGGGATCTCCTATTATACAAGTGACATGGAGAAGGTATTGTTATCATAGTCATATCTTAGGATAGGAACAACGGAAACATCTGAAACTTTCATAATACACTATTCTCTCTAAGAGCTATCTCAATGCAAAGTTTCAACTTGAAATTCGAAAGTCAGTTTTTCTGATGTTTCTGAGGGGGACCATGGGACTGAGAGAAAAAATACCCTTGAAAATGCAATATCTCCGCTGTAATAAGCTATGGGCCCGAACTTTTTTCGGTGTATTCATAACTCATTAGGATCTACATAATACACATCCTTTCAACTTAAAAGCGATGAATCAATTGGGGTGGTTCCCTCGCCAGCATAATAAGACTTTGGTCACAAATTCTAACGATATTTCTGATGTTCCTGTATGGAGAAGGAAGAATCTATAAGATAATGGAGAATTTACAAAATATGCTTAAATTCAGTATTTAAGATCACTTATGTCTATTCGAAAGTCTATGTTAAGATTGAGAAACCTATCCATCCAAAATATGGGAGGAAAGAAATGCGTTCTTCTTGAAATAATGACTTTTTAAATGAGATTTTACTCAATATTCCAATAACCCTGTATCTCATGTTTCACTTCTTTCTCAATGATTTAACGGTGGTATTATTTGAGCACTACCTTATTCGAAAGAGAAAGCAAAGAAAACTGAACGATGTAAGACATTTATTTCATCTGAACAATCCGCTTTATGATAATTATGATTTAAAAAATATCAAAATTTCTGGCTGGATAAGGTAAGTTCTAAGACCTCATGGAAAACTTCTAACAATAGACGCTTTCTACCAAAAATTGTATCAGTCTATATCGTAGAGACTTCGCCTTTGTATAATATACTATTATTTGTATTCTTTCGAGAGACTAGAAAACGACGAAAACTTCAAATAGTACCACTGACTACAAGAAAATTATTGAAAGCTGGATAAATTCGATTATAAACATCACAAATCCTTTTTTTCTAAAAAAAACATGTCATACTCAAAATTACCAGCAAAAACTTGGTCAAACGACATATCTCACTAAAAACACGAGAGCTGTACAATTACGAGTGCAACATGTAATTTGAATCCGCGGTATCTCCTCGAATTCACAACTTAAAGACTCTCGTATTGAAAAAATTCACATAGCATCACACTTGTTTGTCTTTCGAAAACTAATGGCTTACTAAAGTTAAACACCTACATCTTGAGCATTCCTATAGGATATGAGGCATGAGCTGTCTTTATATTATAATTTTAATCAAATGTCAAGAATTTGTAGAATTTGTAGTATTTATTAAAGCATATGTACTCTGTACTCTGATCACACTTTGTACGAGTGTCTTCTTGTGTTGGTCTTCACTCTCAGCTTCGGATATTGCCTTTGTGTGTGTATGTATGCCTGTATACTCAAGGGTGTCTGCGTTTCCTATTTCATCATTAGTTTCAGATACAATGCATTTTTATACTTTAGTTGGGAATGTGAGGTAAGAAGAAGAATGTAATTTATGAATGTTGACTGTTAGGTTCTTTATAATATGCAAGTGTACGGTATAAAGCTACTATGTCTTAGTTCATATCAATAAAAAATGGAGTTATTGCATTAATAGCATCAAGTAGCTATTTAGGATATTATATTCTAAACTAGAGGCCCCTGTGAAAGGTTAGACTCAAGGTGGAAAGTAGAACTGGTGGAATGCATGCTCCAGCTGTGCCTCCCTGTATCTTCACTATGCTCCCCTGTGTTCTCACTGTATTTCCCTGTACCTCCGTTGTACTTTCCTACACTTTCACTGTCCCTCCCTATACCTCCACTGTACTTTCCTGTGTTCTAACTGTATTTCCTTGCACCTCGGCTGTATTTTCCTATACGTTCACTGTACTCTCCTATACTTTTGCTGTACTCCTACTGTACTGCCCTATGCGTCCACTGTACTTTCGTATGTTTTCGCTGTATTTCTCTGTACCTCCACTGCACTTCCCTATACGTTCACTGTACTTTCCTATACCTCCACTGCGCTTCCCTATATGTCTACTGTACCTCCGCTGTACTTCTCTATATTTCCACTGTACTTCCCTCTATCTCTACTATACTTCCACTATACTCCTGTGTACTTCCCATGTATCCATTGTACTTTCCTGTATATCCCTGTACTTCGAGAGTCTCACGTTTCCATTCTTGGTTGAACTTTAATATCATAGGAAAATATAATTTAACCCCTTCATCGGCGAATTTAGACAAACTACGTTCTTTTGGAAATGAGAATTAATGATAATATTCTTTAAAATTCTTTCGTGAAGAGACAGATAAACTGTGTTACTTAATCTCGAGTAACCATGAATAAATTTCATCTGTATAGTATCATTCTTCTCTCTACCAGGCCCATTGATCTTAGTTTATGATAATTCTGCAACTGAAAACAAAAAAGTGGTACATATTTGCGTCAGGACCTTTGAAAAGGTTAATGCACATAAGAAATACTGTGAGTATAAAATATTATATAGATGACTGACATATATATATATATATATATATGCATAATAGATGGACATATACGAAATATATACATAGTGTATAGACACACACGACTGTATATATATAATATATGTATATTTTATTTTTGTTCTGAGACCAATCATATAAAGTTTTCAAACTGAAAAGTTTGTCTATTATAATTTGGATAGATATATTAAAGAATAACTATTATAATATAGATTGCAGGAGAATGTCCATAGATGGTCATTTCATATATTTACGTATATGTATATTTGTTTTTCGCGTTCTATGACCAGTTAGAAAAAGTTTCTGAAGGAAACTGCACCTTGTTTAATATGATATACATACAATAAATAGATATAACAGATACCAGTGAAAATCGTAGCATATATAATAAAACTTTTCTTAAACGATTAAATAATTTTTTAAATATTCAATTGTTCATGTGAGATTAAGAATAAAATATGTCAGAAAATGGAATATTGATAGAATGAAGTATAGTTCAAATGATGCAAATATATATACTCAGATTATGAATCAGCAGACTTGACATCTATACCTAGTGAATGGGCAAGAAAGGAAATAAGACAATAGAATAATGTACTCGGATGATGATCATCATCATGCTCACATATGTATATATATATATATGTATATATTTTTTTTTCCGTTCTGTGACCAATCAGATAAAAGTTCCTGAACTGAAAAAGTTTGTCTATTATAATATAGATGTTTGCATATACAATTATGCAACACTATTCATTTAGATCGATTTTAGTATGTACAATACTATAAGCTTTCCCACACAATATAAGGTGCAAGCAAAGTACATATATTATAGTACATGGTTCAAATTCTGCAGATTCTAAATTTCAGGGGAGTGCAAGGTTTATTGGACTACATGTAATGTTAGTGGAACTATATAACTAAATCACAGTGCAAATTGCATTTGTATTTGCGCATCTCTGAAAAACACAAGCTCTTTAATAAACTTACCTCTGCTCTAGCAATAGACCTGATTCAACTTTTTCAACATTTCAACCGGGTTCAGCCAAAAGCGAAATCTTGGAAACCGAACTGAAACCAGGATCGATTGGGAAGATTACGAGTCGAACCGTGCCCATCTTGGTTTATTCCCTCTCTTAACCTTTCTTCTGTATAAATTTTACCTGTAGAATCTATCAGGTGATTTTTGACTAGAGAAGGAACCTCTTTAACTGATTCAGACCGATTTTGCTCATATAATGCCCATAAGGGGTGGGTCAGATGTTCTGACTCGATTTGTATAATAAATTTTTCTATATTAAAACATGTACTTGAAAATTTGTTTCTGTCATAGAAATATGCAGTGAAACACGCTCCACAAAACAGTGTATGATTGATTCTTTCTAACATATAACGGGTGGGCCATAAAAAATGGTCTTCTCAGTATTTTGCATTTTTCTCACCTATAATTCGGGTTAGAAAAAAATTTTTTTATAGAAAGATTTCTTGTCAAATTCTCTACAAAAGGTACATGTTTTTATGATTTAAATAATCTTAATTATGTTGTGACATGCGATACAATCGATTAATGCAAGAAGCACAACTTTCAAAGACAACATTTTAATTCTTCGATCATTGTTGCTTTGAATGCCACTCAATTCAAAAAACAAAATATACTACAAGATGCAGCGTGTAAAACTCTACAATCTACAAACTAAAGTTCATTTCAATTATATACTTTTTGTATTCAAAAAAAACAAAACTCAATGCAATCGATTTGTGTCATCGTGAAAATATTTTTTTTACATACACGAGAATTCTTTTTTCTTATTGTATCTTTTATCACCTAATGTGTTTTCTGTATAAAAACAAAATATACCACAAGATGCAGCATGAAAAGCTCTACAGTTTATAAATTGTAGAGCTTTTCACGCTGCATCTTGTGATATATATATTTTTTTTGAATAGTGTGATATTCAATGAAACAAAATCAAAGAATTAAAATGTACTGTAAAATGAATTCGAAAAAATGTTGTGTTTGAAAGTTGTGCTTCTTGGAGCAATCGATTGTATCGCATGTCACAACATAATGGAAATTATTTAACATAATAAAAACATCTACGTTTTGTAGAGAATTTGACGAGGAATTTTTTTATAAAAAGTTTTTTTTCTAATCTGAATTGTAGGTGAGAAAAATGCAAAATATTGAGAGCGTCATTCTTTATGGCCCACCCGTTACAATAAGAAAGTTATAAACTTAGAAATATGCATGAGAAAAACTAATAATTTATTACAATGTGAATGATGAGTATCAAATAATGATAGTAAAATGAATGCAGTTGAACAAATTTGATTTAAATTCGGATATTTCGACCTTTTTTATTTCAAATCCAGTCATTATCAACATTCTTATAACAATTACTCTTTATCTGCTGTGTATCTATTATTACAAGAAGAATCAAATTTGTTCAACTGCATTCATTTTACTATCATTAACTAATAATTTATCGGAAATATTTCAAAACATACAATTAAAAATACTAAACTAACCTCAGATTATACATTTAGCCCATGGTGCGTTCGTTCTAAAGTCTTAAAAAAATAATTTTAGAGGTCAAATCATGTCTAAATTAACAATATAATAAGTTTACAGCAAATACTTCATAAACTAAATGTTTAAGTCGAGTTTAGTTCAGTATTTTGGTTGTATGTTCTGAAATATTTCCGGTGAATTTTTAGTTTTTCTCATGCATATTTCTAAGCTTATAACTTTCTTATTATATATGTTAGAAAGAATCAATCGGAAAAATTTATTATACAGATCGAGTCAGAATATCTGGCACACCCCTTATGTAGGGATCATAATGATAAGAAGAATCTTCATAGGATATTGACCCATGTTGTAATTTGACATAGCCATGAAGATTTTACGGAAATCTCTCTATGCGATCCTGATTTTCTAACACAGTCAAATTTTCGAATTTCGACTTGAAACTTGCGGATATTAGGATCTCAATTAGACTAGTTCGCATATAAAATTTCAGGAGTTTCCAACGTTGTGTGACCGACATATAAATATTTCAAAATATAGATACTTCTCCATAAATACTGTACAAAACATGCGTATTTTGAAATATTCATATGTCGGTGATACTATGTCGAAAACTCCTGAAATTTTATATGCGAACTTGTATGATTGAGATCTTGATATGCGCAAAGTTTCAGGTCAAAATTCGAAAATCTGACTGTGTTGGAAAAGCAGGATCGTATAGAAAGATTTCCGTAAAGTCTTCATAACTCAGCCAAATCGTAATAAGGGCCAATATCCTCTTAAGATTTTTCTTAGCATGATGATCCTTATGTATGGGCAAAATTGGTGTGAATCAGTTGAAATGGTTCCTTCGTAAAAAGTTATTGTTAGGGAAATATATGCCATGGATTCAGTTTTCGGTTTCAACTTTAAGCATGATACGGGATTTCCTGCAAAATGTTTTTTTAAGGGTTTATATCACCGAATTTAGGCCAGCTTTCCATGGCTTTACCGTTGCCATTGGTAGTATTTTGTCTTTTTTCACCGTCTTTTCGATTTTTCATGAATGCAAATATTTGATGTATTTTATAGAGAAGTGTATTCTCTATAATATAAACTAATATTATTTTTAATAAAATGCGTTAAATGTTCAAAATTTTTCGAAAGATCTTGAAACTTAGTTTATCTAACTATAATTTTTGATAACTTTTAAACTATGAATATCATAATACTGATTGTTCAAACAGAAAAAATGTATTATATTATTCAGTTTCTTTTTTTTCTATCTTTTAAATAGTGTGTTACTGAGAAAAGTCCGTTGTTAAATGATCAAGGAAGAAGCAAAATATGACATGTTGATTCGTTAGAAATATCGGCAAAGGTTCATTTAAAGAAATCAGTATCTCGACACGAATACATATCTTTGATGTAAAATTTTGGATGCACAAGTTTCTGGATATAGAGTGTTGAATAGGCATAGTAAACTTGAATCACAAATTAGAACATATTATGCTTGTATAAGCAACGCTCACGCAGCTCATGAAACTTCTCTCAAGACAAAGACACTTAGTAAACTCATTAAAATACATGAACTTCCAGTAAATGAGAGCAACGAATGTGTGAACACTATAGTTTAGGCCATAACTTGACGATAAAGAGCTTTTCGCTTCATTAATTACAATCTATAGCAAAAAAGATTGCTATAAACACTTCTTTCTTTTCTCCACACACGCATCCATGCTTCAGTGATTTTTTCTTCTTTTTTTTATGATATTAACAAGTCGTTTATATGTTGTGCGCACACCATTCAATACAAAAAATTATCATTTGGGTGAGCATACATATGAAGTAACGCAGGTTTGCGTTTCAAACGATAACATAAGACAAACATATCAATAGTGAGGTAAGGCTAATATGAAAAGCATTAGCTCTGTGTTATTATCCAATTCGTAACAAAAGACAAGTGGTATTTATTTGAATAATTTTCGTTAAGTGTGAGATATAGACGTGAAGCTCTCACCATTCAAAAGAGTGATATCTGAATTATTGGTCTATATTACATGCTTAACAAAAATTATTAAAATAATAACCACTTATTTTTTATTTTGGCTCGGGAAATAATAAAATAATAAATAAAAATTTAATATAGAGCACATTGACATTGGCTTTTTCTATTCAAGATAGTTGTGCGCTATAGACGAAGTCTGAAAATTTAAAATGATAAAGTCCAAATTTGATTTCAGATTTTAGTTTGAGAAGAGATTTAGATTAAAACTTGGTACATAATATTTATATTCAGTTTTACATAATTTAAATCACTTGTTGAGACATAGTATTTGCATCTTTGAGTACTTCACAAATCTCTCATCATTCATAAGCCATATAAATTTTAGGTTTCTCTGAAAAGATATGTTGTGAAAAGCTTTATAAAACTGTAAGAATAAATTCCTATTGACTCAATTTCGACGGTGTATTCTATGCTCAAAATTAACAGATCATATGACGATCCCATATCCCACAATATTTTAGTACAATAAAAAGTATTTGAGACACTTTTTCATTTTGCAAATATCTCATCTTTGCACAATGATAACATTTTAACCTTTTTGTAGAAGATATATCGTCGAAAACTCTATTAAAGCTGTCTGAGCGAATTCTTATTACAAAACAAAACAATTCTCCCAAAAAAATTCTGCTATGTTAAATAAAGCGGGATTTAGCATCGTCATATGATATATTCATGTTTGCGCATAGAAGATACCATCAAAACAACTGAATTGGGATTTGTTCTTATAGTTTTTCTATGCCTTTCTATGGCGCATCTTTAGAAAAAAATATTAAGATTATGTGTTTTCTTTTATGACGAGTCATTTATAAAACACTCAATGACGCAATCATTCGTCTTGCCCTTTTATTTATTTATTCAAATAAGGTCTCTACATCTATTTCATAGGACTGGTTCAATATTGCTAACATGCAACCATCTTTTAGATCCAGTAGGGACTTTTGACATCTACACAACAACGTACATAAAGTTTAAAAACCTAATCCTTATCGTATTCGAACTTGTACAAACTCAACATTTCAGTGTAGCACCTCATTGTAAACCTTTACTTTTCCGTACAAACATGTCGAACTGTTCAAAGCAACTAACTTCAGTGTCGTACGAAAAAAAAACTCCGAACCAAAATCAACTGAAGCCTTCATTGCAAGGCGTATACATGGACAAACTTATTCTTCCAATTCAATCCATGCTTCTATATCAGCAGACCTATATGCGACATTATGATTTCTAATTTCAACTAATACAGGATACCAATACTACCTAAGTTCCTTTCTCTCAAAAGAAATCCATTTCAAAAGCCTCCAAGTCTACCATCACAATAAACGCCCGTATAAAGCATTGATACTACCACAATAGCAATCGATATTGACATTGTAATAATCAATAACGTCATATTCTCAAACTATACTAACATCCAGCATTCATACCATGGTTACCTATTGCAGTGTTACTCCCTAAAATCATCGCAACAGCTACTTATGTCAAAGGCAAAAATCCATCGCAATAGCCAGTGATGGTGACACTATCATATTCAATAGTGTTCCAATCAAAAATCCATCATAATAGCCAGTGATGGTGACACTATCATATTCAATAGTGTTCCAATCAAAAATCCATCACAATAGCCAGTGATGGTGACACTATCATATTCAATAGTGTCCCAATCAAAA
>JAJEKB010021389.1:424074-443697 GCA_022393335.1 Macrotrachela quadricornifera | reverse complement strand
TCCCAATCAAAAATCCATCATAATAGCCAGTGATGGTGACACTATCATATCCAATAGTGTCCCAATCAAAAATCCATCATAATAGCCAGTGATGGTGGCACTATCATATTCAATAGTGCCATCGCCCAAAATTCAACACAAAAGCTAGTCTTCCTGTCATTATCGCAATGAATAGTCTCATAGTCATGAATTCGTCAAAGCAGTCCATGATGGTAGAAATATTACAGCCAGTAATGCCATATAGAGAAATCTATCGTAATAGCCATTGAACGTGACATTATATCAATCAGTAGTGGGATGACCCAAAAATTGAATACAACGACCAGTCATCGTGCCATTAACAAAACGAATAATCTCTTAGACATAAATTCATTACAAGAGTCATCCAGGTGCACCAAATTGATAACCAAATCGCTACGATTTTGTGAAATCCTATGTATTCCTATCAGATTTTATCAAATCCTACTGCATCGGACGCAAATTCTATCTGAAGCCATGTAACGGAACCATATGCGAATCCTGTCGGGTAGCAAATCTCGTCGGACACTATTAATGAATATCGGCGATATCCTGTTAATATTAATCAATAGAACTTCACTATCGGTGGCCGATAACATTCTAATGAGCTGTGCTGATTTGATCTAAGTTTTGGAGACCGACAAGTTCCCATGTTTTCCAACAGTACTCGAAGTAATCAGAATTTTGACTACCCGAATTTCGATCTACAATAGTCTGGAGTTAATCACTGAAATATCCCTGTGATTATCATATGATGAATATAGCAAAATTCAACAATATTCAAAAAATCCAGCCGAAATTCAACTCTGATTTTGCGCATGTAGAAATAAAATAAAATGAAATAGTTAAAAAATTAAAATCCAACACATTTCGATGAAATTCCACGGAAATATAATTTTAGTATTGTGCGTTTTAATATATAATAGGGTAATAGGAAAAAAATAAGGTCCTACAATTTACGATTCAATCCAACGAAAACGAAGATATAATTTCTTTTTTCGGCATTTAAATTGAAAAGTAACGTAAGCTTGAACGAGTAGAGAATTAAGTATAGTGGCAATTCCAGTTTGGTTCATTGAGCTCCAGCTATTATCAGTTCTTGAAATTTATTTTTGCCGCCTCCTATGAATTGAATGGGGGAGCGAATCAAAATAGTGATTAACCAAATAGATATCAATTACTCATAGATGCTCTTTGATAATTAATGAGTAACTACCCATAACTTTTCGGCCTAGAATAATTCCCAATATATGATAAAGATTTTTATATCTGCAAGTACTATTTCCAGAAATAAAACAAAATGTCATGTTTTAATAACTATTCGTAAGTACTCATGTGTACTAATTGATCGTCAATGAGTAGTTAACTATTTACTCATTAATTGGCTAGTCTGTCGAGACGGATGTTCAGCAGCCCGTGTATGTTTGAGATTAATCTGCAACAGCACTACCAAACATGAGGGTGAAGACGGGAAGCGATTCCGGAATCACAAGGAATTCCTTCTAATTTTGAGTAATTCCGGAATTGGAACTGATTCCACTAATTCCGGAATCATATTATGTTACAGTTTGATCCAATTCCGTCATCGGTGGAATTGATTCCTGAGACGGAACTAGTTCCGCAATGTGCAACATTGCGGAATAGGATGTATTCTCTCGTATAGATGAAAAGATGTCGCATACCTTATTCTAATAGAAGTTAGACAACAGATCTTTCGAAATCATTCGAAGTTCATCGAAGGTTTTCAAGAAATCTTACAGGAATTTGACGGCGGGAATATCTATCGATTATTGCAGTAGAATCTGATTGAAATTTTATTAGAATCCATCCATGGAATCCGTTAATGATTTCGTTACATTAGAACCCTATCGATTTTTTTTAAATCGGTGAAATTCTATAAGATAGATTCGATCGGGTTCGTTGAATTGATGCATCTGAACAGTAGTGTCATACGCAAAACTGCATCACAACAGTCAGTGATAATCGCACTACAATAACCAGCATTGTCGAAGACCAAAGTGAAACTCAAGATCAAGTGATCATACCATTACCGCAGCGAACAGTTTCATAGATACAGATTCCTTCAGCACCTAGTAATACTGCCAGTTACCTACCCAGTACTGGTGTAGATTGAAAGCGACAGCAGCGATAAATTTTGGCAACATTATGACATCTAATAGTATCATACTTGAAAAATTGTTGCAATGAGGACGACTAGTGACGCTGCAACAGCCAGAAAATTGTCAGTCATAGATTTTGAAAGATGATGTGATCGTAAAGAGTAATTTGGGTGGTATGATGAATACGAAAGTGGTTATAGTTATGAAAGTCAGTGATCGAATAGAAGTCTATTTTAGACACATGAAATGTCGAGATAAAATCCAGGGTTTGAAGTGATATTGGTATTTCTGAGTTTATTAGTAGATTCGTGTTTGCGTGATTTGCTGATTATTTTGGTTAGAATATTAGCTTGTGAACATAAAAATCAGGTGGTATTGACGGTTTATTTGGCCTTTCATTCTTAGAAATAATGCATTGTTTGGTGTATGAGTATGTTGGAGAATGTTGCGTTATACTAAGAACAGAACAGCTCAAACTCATAAACCGAGTTCATTCGAACGAAAGCTACAGGCTTAGACGGAATCTCAAATAAGATAATAAAGTTATTACCTTCAAATCATGCTAAAATTATTAAATTGTGCTTTAACTATATAGCCGAACATGTATGTTTTCCTAAACATTGGCTTATAGCTAAAATGATATTATTATCTAAGTCTGGGACTTCTATGGTAGATATCAATGATACTCGGCCCTAGTGACGTAACCAGGAAAAAATTACAGAGGGGGCAATGCCCCATCAAGCGTTGTACATACTGAACGAAAAATTTTTTCATGGGATTGGAAGTGTTCAAAGTTGACCAAAATTCGTAAAATCTTACGAAATTCCCTTACAATCTATTTGGAGAGAACAGTATTGTCTACGAAATTCACGAGTTCCTCAGAGCTTTTACTGGCGAAATCGGCCGCACTGGGGACTATTATTAAAATTGAAAGGTTTCAAATACGAAAACTCCCTTTGCAAGGACTTTACAAAAGATATCACAGTTAGAGATGTGCAAACTCCTTAACCCGTTCGCGGCGATAATACTCATCGTTGGGCTTCACTATATTTTAAAGTTGACAGGTGACCCGGAATAAATGGTCGCACGTGATATTTCATATTTTAATGTCTAAAAATATTTTATTAGAAAACAAAACACCACATACCATAAGATGCAGTGTAAAGAGCTCTACAATCACCATAGTGAAGCTTGTTTGAATTGTGTAATTTTTGTTTTCAAAAAAAAAGCATAATTTGGTGCGATCAATATTCGCAACCTTCAAGCCCGTAGCCAGGAGTTTTCTAGAGGAGGGGGCGCGACTTCGTAAGGGGGGGCCCACCATGGCAAAAAGCACTTTTCGCAGGTGCAAAAATTTTACTGGTCGTATCCCTCTCCAGAAAATTTTTGTCCGAAGGGGGGAGCTGGATCCTTCGGGTCCCCTTGGCTATGGCCCTGGCAACCTCAAAAACTGGTCACACAAAGTTTTACTTTTTTTTTGAAAACAAAAAGTACACTATTGAAAAAAGCTTTATTATGTAGATTGTAGAGCTTATCCCGCTGAATCTTTTAGAATACGTTGTTTTCTAGTAAAACGTATCTAAACATTAAAATATGAGATATGAAGTGCAGCGATCCACCCTGAGTCATACATTACTTTCTAAGAAAACCGAATCGCCTCCAATGGTTTAGTTGCCGGCCTAGAACTGTCAGAAAGATAGGTTTTTTGAATCTAAAAATCTTGGAAATTTTGAAAACATCTAAGATATCAGTTTTGTAAAGTTGATGAAATTACTGTCTGAATATTCATTAAAAATATTAAGGTTTCGAAAGTCTCAAATTTAATCTTTCTTGAAACTTCACCATTTTGACAGGATCAAAGATTTTAAGTAGATTCCAGTTTTAATCGGACAATCTCTCAGAAGTCGATTCTACACATCTACAGCGTGGCTCAAAGGTAACCAGGCGTAAAGGATATCTTATGATAACAAGTAATAAATTGTTCATGATACTTTTCATACTTTTTGCTTGTGAAGAGACCTGAAACTTTAGGTGCATAAAGATCTTGATTAGATACGTATATGATAAAAATTCTAGCTCTCTACACAAACAAAAAGTATGAAAAGTATCATGGACAATTTATTATCTGCTATTATAGGATATCCTTTATGTCGGGTTACTTTTGAGCCCCCCGTATATTTCCAATGTTTTGCCGTCAAAGGCGGCTACACTCATGACAATTGTTTTAAAAAGTTTTTATCTGCTGTGCGCGTAAAATTAGAGGTTCTCTAAGGTCACAAACATACTATCTCACGGTGGATAAATAGAAAAGTCCGTCCTGTTTCAATGAAAAATTTACAACGGGGGCAAAACTATTTACAGAAGGGCCATTGCACCCTCGTGCACTCCCGGTGGTTACGCCACTACTTCAGCTACATGGTCATCCAAAAAAGTCATTCCACTTCTTGCTCGACAGATCACCTAAGTGATGAGCGACTTGTATGAGTATGCTCTAATCTGGAAACAGTCGATTAACTTTAAGAAAGCTTATTGGACATTATTCCATCGGATGGTATCTCCAAAAATTCTCCATATTCACTGTAAAAACAATGAGATTGTGCATGTGGCAAAATTTAAATACCTGGGTGTATTCCTCGATCCCAAACCATCCTTCAACCATCACATAGAATATATTAAATCCAAAATCAATAAAAATATTGTGGTATTCATTCAAACGTTTACCGGCCTGTAGAATGATGTCCATGGATATTTCTTATAAATTATATAATGCCTACATTCGCCCTTACTAACAATCTATTCTTAATATCTATCCAATTCTTTCTTACAGCAAACAACAACAACTTGAAGCTTTAAACCGTAAAATCTTTCGTTTCATTAATAGATGGCATGATGCTACAAATGCTGAAATAACCAATATTGCATCTTATAAATCAATAGCTGCACTAAATCATATTCACTTCTTAAATCTATTACTGACGATAATGAGAAGTTATCCCATGGTGATTGCGGATTTTATTCAGCACAAACTATACTTACTGTTCCCAAGAGAATATTATTCTAACCCTGCTCTTCGAAAGGAAAAGCAAAAGATGGTCAACAAAGGAAGAACTTCAAATCTAGTCCTCGAACTTCTGGTAGATTGTAAACCATCTCTATTCGATCAAGTTATCTGTTTCACAGCAAATGATAATGCTCAATAGAAGGGACCTGGTGTCCTGCTATTTCTATCGTGTTCCCTGTCTCCAATTCACTTCATCGGCCACTCACCAAACTCCAAGAGTGACAATCTGTGAGAGTTCATCATGTTCATATGATCCTTCTACCTTATTTTAAACCCTCTTGCTAAGTGTTATACGTTATAATTCTATTCTATCTGTCCTCTTTCATATTGAATAGAATAATTACTTCCAATTTTGATTTTTTCTTCTTTAGATGTATGACACGGGAGGAACGAGATAACGAAACGAAGTTTTAACTTCTTTTCTTTTGCATTCTTTTTATAGCATTATCTGAGACATTTTCCTCTTGTATTTTCATAAACAATTGAAATTCTACGATGACTAAATGGTTTTTGAAGATACTGATAGAGAAAGTGGAGGTAACAATTTTGTTAGAATGCAATTCCAATCTTTAAATCTCTATAAAAGAAATTGCCAATGATATTGTGAATTTACAAAGAAACCTATGCTGTCAATAATGATACGACAATTCTGCAGTTTCATTGAAGTTTTGTTCAGTCCTTACTATTTGATATGCCATTCGAGAAGCTAAAATCCGATTCGAAGCAACAATCAACAAATAATTTGAAGCCTAAACTAGCTGATCTCAAGCTAGAAGTAATAGAAAAACCTGCACACAATGTCCAAAAATGGTGTGCTAGTTGTTATGACCAAATCAGGCAACAACAATCAAGAGAATAAAAAATTTTTGTTCTGATTGTGACAAATTCTTTTGTCCTAATTGTGCTTCAATGAAAAGCATTTCTCTGCATAATGAAATGATTCATACAGTAGCAAAGATGAATTAAGTAAACGATTGGTCTTCACTCGTTGCTTAGAAAAAAAAGAAAAGAAAAATATTTCTTTTATCATCTTCTTTGTTAAAACATACCGTGAGTCACCAGTGGCTCACATCGTCTCGCAGGGGTTAATAATCAATTGAAAATAGCTGAAGATTTAAATTTCACACCCCCGATTATCTTTTGGTTAAATTTTATGAAAAATAATCTCTTTTACTTTTACTTTATTCTTAGTCAAATCAGTGACATGTGTCATACACAAACAAACAAGCAGACAATTTATATTTCCGAGATTTTTCTCTACAAGAAAGAGAAAAAAATGTAATATTTCTCTCATTTAAAAGCTTCGTTTTCATCATCTTAAAAATTCTGTTTTTCTTCTAAATTGAATGTTTTAATGAAATGTTTGACAATCTCACCTACAAAATTTCTTTCTATTGAATTGCTTTGTTTAGTGAAATATTTTTGTTACATTAACTAACAGCTTCTCAATAAACAATATTTTATATAAATCCATTAAAGTTTTCATAAAGCAACAGAACATTAAACGGAACATTTTCATAAGACATTCGCTTTGAAATGTTGTCGAATATGGATATAATGTCATCGTATCCGCCGAAATATTATGCAGTTGATCCAAAAACTGTAAGTAATATATATTTTCTTTTTTTTAATTTTTAATCATTTAAATGAATAATATTTTATATAAAAAAACAAGGGTATGTTAGGACCAAGAACAAAATCTGACATTTCTGAAATTCAAGCATTTGAAAATGAAAATTTTTCTTCTGAAATACCGTAAGAATTTCTATGAATTTATTTTTGATAATAATTTATTGTTTTTTTATATTTTTATACGATAGAAAATCATCTAATTCAATTTGGACGAAAGTATTAATTGGTGTTGGCATATTTTTTGGGATTGCATTAATTGTAGCAATGATTATAATTCCACTGTATGCCAGTATGATGTTCACAACAACAACAAGTCTAAGTATTTATCTTATTTATTAATACTATAATATTCATCGTTATAAAGAAATAATAATATAATATCGTTTAATTTTTCTAATTCTAGCTACATCGACCACCACAACGACGACAACAACAACAACAACAACAACGACGAGTATAAGAAGAAAAAAAATTTTTTTTTTGTTACTGAAAATTTCATTTATATTTTAGGTACAACAACGACAACAACAACGACAAGTGAGTTAAATTGTTTTTGTGGAACGAATATTTAAAAATGTGAGTGGAAGTTATAAGGTGGAGTTTTCCTCCTCAGTAAAGACAGCTTACCTAGTGAATGTAATGAGCCAAAGGTACTTGAAAAAGTCCTCTGTTACTAGTATGTTACAAGAATCTTAAAGTACTTTTAGGTATGTGTAAGGTATTCAGACGAGTATCCTGCTAGAAATAAATAGGAGTGATTAAACAGTCAACTAGGTGCTACTGTGCAGGATTTTTAGGTAGTTGTTGTCAAAATTGTATTGTGTTGACGAACGAAACCTAATTTTTCTTTGTTTCAATGAAATTTCTCAATCTACGATTAAGATTGACATATTTTCAATTAGTAAAATTCTTGAGAATTTTCTAAGTACCTATATCGGATATCTTGCTGAGGCTTTTGTAAAATGATAATATCAAAAAGTGCATTGATCGAATAATGCTAATAATGAGATTAATTTAGATTGTTTAATTTAATAAAAGATAAAATTTTCGGTTAAGTTGATAATTATAAAAATAAAATAACGAGAAATTAAGAAAAACAAAATAAAAACTAGAGCAACAAGAATAACAATTAGAAATAAAATTTTTGTTCGAATTTTGAATACAAATAGAAGAGATCCGTTTTTTTTGACGATCAATTGTTTGGAAAGCAACTATCATCTATATATATATAATGTTCAGTGTCTGTCTGTATGCTTGTGGTGGATTAAATGTGAAAAAGGGCTACAAAAGGAAGGCGTCAAGGGATATTATATGGATGTACTCATAGAACATCAGGAATTGTTCTGCAGAGGTACCTATAGGTTTCTATTGGGGTACCCATAGGTCCTCAAGGTCTACCCTATAGGGTACCCATACCCTAGTTAAGTACTCCGATCTTTTCTTTTTTTAATATTTACTAGCATTTAGACCATTAAAAGTTTTGGGTTCGCAGCCTTTCCAAGGGCTTTGTAGACTCTAGATGAGTCTACTTCTCTGCGATGTTACAGTCGCACAATAAAATAATCTTGTTAAAATCTTCAACTTCTCGTTCATAGAAAATCAGTGCACGATATCCTTTTCGTCCTGACACATTTTGTTCTGTATATTGAGTATTATCGGAGAAAACGACGACGAGTACTGCAATGAGTAGTCGGGATTTGCCTCTGAGTAGATTTGTAGTGAAAGATTTTCTCGAGTACGTCTGTCAGTACTAGACCATTTTAAACATTGACGAATTTTTGAAAGTACTCACTCGTGTAATCTCAAAATTCATGTTTGCAAGTTGTACTCTTTTGATGAGTACATTCACCAGAGTAGACCCTGTAGGGTGTAAAACAATACAGGAATAAGCCTGGAAAAGATACAGTGAATATAAGGATATAAAGAAATAAGGTTTCATGGACTATAAAAACATGTATTAATATAAGAGTATGGGACCGTAAGGGTTCGATCTCTATACATAATATCAGATATGTGTATGTCTGTTATTGGATAAAAAGTTAAAGATATCAGTCGTGCAGTATGCAGGTGTTTTCACTAGTTTATTAGATATGATTCACTTTCCATATTTCATATTAACACAAAGAACATATATGAATTCCACATTTTATTTCGAAAGAGATTAAACTAACAAATTTTTTGTTAATATAAAATCATTTTCTACAGGTACAACTACAACAACTATAATAACAATGTATATTCCAAGTAATTATTGGACTAGTTGTAGTTTTGCTTGTACAAATGTAACAACAACAACAACAACATCAACACTTTTAGCATCATGGAAATTTGAAAATAATTTATTAGATTCTTTAAATAGTTATAATGGTTATATGAATAGTGCTGGAGCATATGTAACTGGTTATGTAAATCAAGCATTAACAGTTAATAGTGCTCAATATATGATTGTTAGTTCATATTTAAGTTTTGTTAGTCGATCATTTACAGTTGAAGCATGGATTATGGTAACAAGTATTAGTTCATCAACTGATTATGGAATATTTGGTCAATGTCAAACAACAAGTGTTCGACAATGTCTTCATCTTCTTATTCGATCAAATAAAATTTTTATGGGATTTTATAATGATGATCTTATTGGTTCAACAACAGTTTCTACAAATGTTTGGACACATGTTGCTTTTGTTTATGATATATCTATAAATACAAAATATGTTTATTTAAATGGAGTATTAGATGGAACTACAACAGCAGGAAGTTCATATCAAGGTACATCGGGAGTTATGTATGTTGGATATGCAACTCATTCAGGATCTGTTACTCCTTTACCTGGTTATATTGATCAAGTAAGTCAAATTACATTTTTGAACATATTTTCAAATTATTTTAAAAATTAGTAAAATATTTTAATTGATATTTGAAATATACTTATAAGAGAATACATAAAATCAATAAATCGCTTTTGAATCAAGACTTTATATATTATGTGAGTCAAAATGAGCTATGGGTACCTTGAAAAAAGTTCGAATCCATGGCTCATTAATCTAGAGAACTTTTTTTTCACTCTATTCGGTGATTCTTCTCGTAAATGTCATAAAAACTAAGTTTCGAGCTTCGACTTGAAAATTTGCATGGAGATACATCTTACGAGAGAACTGTCCGAGATGCCCAACGTCGATTCCCTTGATTCATACGTCATTTAAGATAGGGTATGAGGGTAGTACAAAAATCTAAAAGAATTTGTTCTATCTCAATGAAACATTTCAAGTCAAAATTTAAAATTTTGTTTTTCATATATTCTTAAGGAGAATCAATAAATTGGACGGAAAAAAATATCCTCAAAATACAATATCTTGGCACTAAAAATTTGTGAATTTAAACTCTTTTCGGGGGTAATCATAACTCATTAGGACAAGATAGAATGCAGCAGTTATTATCGTTCAAAAGAAGAGACGAAAACGTATCGAATTGTGTATTACAGATTTTTTTGGTCTACTTTATTTTTGTAAGGTCTTCAATAGATCTCTTAAAGAACAATTTCATTCTTTGAATTGTTTACAATGAATTTTGAATAATCAGATGTATATTCAAACTGTAAATCAGTGTCTACGCAGCTCATCATTATGTCTTGTACAACTCGGCAAGTTCTATCGGATGGTACAATCAGATTTTCTACAGTTGAAAGTACGATCCAGAAGATCTCATAATACTGTATTTTTTTAAATGAAATTCTTGCATCATATTAGAATACAAGCTGTTCATATTCGTTTTCCCTACTATGTTAATTCCGAAAATATTTATGTCTTGTGCCACAAGATGGGTTATATCGAATAGTATAGTCAGATCTTCAATCGTTCAGGAAAATGATTTTAGACCAATAGATTGCCCTAGAAAAAATTTGAAAATCCGGATATATCATTGGATAGAGCTCATCCTGTGGCACAGAATACAAATATTTTTGGAATTGACACAGTGAAAAAAATCAATATAAGCAGTTTTTACTTAAAGATGGTGCCAGAATTTCATTTAAAAAATCAAGTATTTTGAAATTTACTAGATCACACTTTGAGCTATGGAAAATCTGATTGCATCACTGAATAAAGCTTGTCAAATTGTATAACAGAGATGCTTATCGTGTTTGAAAAGTCTACCGCTGTTGCGATGGTTTTCAAAACATCGTTTCGAATTCGATTGTATTGGACAACAAATCTTGCTCTTAATCTATCAAATTCATCCAGTTTTATCAAAAAAAACCTCATGTTACCGTGGCAGTGTCACGGTGGACATCTCTGTTGTATAAGACACACTGATAAACTGTGTAGAAACAAGTTAATGTGTGAATGTTTACTGATAAAAGACGAATGTACCGCTAATTTTCCCGATATTATCGTTTCCTCTTTCCAACAGTAAAATCCGGAGTTCTCTATCCTATGCGAACATCTTGTAATTAAGATCTTGATTTAATAGAGTTTTTAAAAATTATTTTTCCACTTTTTGGAATAAGATTTTGGTGAATTACTTAGAGAGTCACAAATACTTCCGGGACAACAATGATTTCGAAGGTTTTTTAGATTGACTGTTAGTCACCTTTATGTGTAGCAAAGAACTAACATCAGATTTGTAATTAGCATAAAAAATTACATCAGATAGAGCATTTCGGAAATATTTAAGACTATTTATAAATGGTTCCTATCAATCACTTTTAGGCCCATGTATAACTTAATCAAAATCTTATTAATATTCTAGGTGACAATTAGTAATCGAGCTAAAACAGCATGTGAAATTCAAAATGATGCAACTCTTGTATCTCGTTTTTCATTTGACAATAGTATAACTGATTCCGGACCAAATATTCTTACAAGTTATAGTACAGTACAATCAAATAGTGGTGTATCTTATATAACTGGTCGTGTTAATCAAGCATTAATGTTATCAACAACAAATGCTTTTTTTCAATCATGTAGTTATTATTGGATAGGACGTTCTAATCAACCATTTTCATTTGCTTTATGGATTAATCCAACAATATCTGCAGGTACAATATTACATATATCATCAGATAGATCAGGTTCAGGTGGATGGTGTTTACCAAAACTTGGTTTTTCATCAAATGGAACATTAGTTGCACAATCATGGCGTGGTTCAGTTGTTAGTGTATTTGGTCCTCAAATTCCAACAAATAATTGGACACATGTGGTACAAACATGGAGTAGTACAAATGGACTTCAATTATATATAAATGGTGCTCTTTATGGTTCATCAACAATGACAACATATAATAATAATAATGGAAATAATATGTGTATATTTGTTGGTACAAGTGGATTTGGAACTAATTGTCAAACATCAGATATTGTTATGGGATCATATTCAGGTGGAATTGATGAATTTTATGTTTATAATCGAGAATTGACTTTAAGTGAAATATGTCCACTTGCACATCCTTGAAATTATAATTAAACATCTGAGATTTTTTTTATAAAAAAAAAAAAATTTAATTATTTAATGTTGAATAACTCTAAACTATTTTGTCAAAGATTTTTAAAACTAATATTGACAAAAAATATATATTATGCTTTCCTTATATGTCTTTTTCAATCGTATGATTCTACAAGTGATAGATCATAAACAATACTATTCAATATCTCACAAAATTTGTGTACATTTTTCCTACTAATTAAAATTCTTAGAAATGCATTGCTACGAGATATAGTAGGAAAATTTAGTATTTTTTTTTAATTGTTTCAATTTTTATCCTTATTACAAACTTTAAATCATTACAATCTCATCCAAATATTTTCTCTAGTCAATGTAATGAGTTAAGAATACTCGCATGGAAACCATCTAAATAAATTGGTACTTGAAAGTACTAATCAAATAGTGAATTAACAATGGAAGTGTTTGAGCTGTCCGTGAGAAAAATAGACGATACTCGGATCAGATGAAAGTTCTCATCGCCAAACTAACAAGGTTAAAACATTAGCTGCAAGTGGCTTGCCTAGAGGGAGACATAAATGTTAAATTTATGTATAAAATGAATGAGAAAAGGTTTTATCCACTATTATAAAGACAAAACAGCGTGTTATTTGGACCGATTATGGACTTTGTGGAGATATTCTTTCATATGGCCAGATTTCTCTTTCTAGGTAAGCCAAAGGCCGCTAATATTTTAATCTTGTCAGTTTAGCGATGAGGCCTTTCGTCTGACGACCCGAATATCTTCTTTACATAAGATAGTTTATTGTAATTATTTTGAAACGAAGTAAAATTCTTTTCAGTTTATTTGCGCATAGTCAAAATTTGATCACTCAAAGAATAGTATGAAAATGATAATTATTTTTCTATTTATCAATGTTTAGCAAGAATAAACGAATCCAATGAATTGTTATTTCTAATGAATTAGTCAAGAAAAAAATATATCGTCTTGTGACATACTTTGTTTATCAAATAAAAGTTAATTTAAAAAAATATTTGTCAAGACATATTAAGATAATATCTCTGAATAATTGTCCATTATTATTCATTCAATTTGCCAGTAAATTATAAAAATATGAAATAATGATAAAAAAAGACATATCAAAATCAATTATCTCAATATTGATGAATATCATCATGTGTATATTGTTTTTTCACAATTAATTTTTCTTTTGAAGGACAAAGCAATATATTTAGTCTCGTTTATTAATGTAACTCATCTAAAAAAATAAAAAGTATACATCAGAGAAAATATTTCTATGAGTCTAGTATGTAATACCAAACATTGGACTGGTCCAACTCTCATAATCGCTTTTGTTATTTTGATCACCTAAAATTTTGAGTGCTCGATATAAGAACATATAATTACCGGGTGGTACTCGAACACCAGTACTAAGTGTTCCATTCCAAGTAGCATTATAATAATTTTCACGCTTAGTCAAATAGTTTCGAGGAACCCAATACTGAGGAAAACCAGGGACACTGCCAAGAATATTGATACCGACGACCTCAGTTTGATTTCCACTTCCAAGAATATCAAGTCTTACAAGAGGTGAACCCATGACAAGTCGCCAGTTGAATTGGGGTAAACCAGTAGTAACAGAGAATGTTTGATTAATGCCGATAGATTTAACCATCGAACTATTATCAGATGAGTTTGAAATGTAAGGAAAATAAGTCTCAAAATCTGTAATTGTAACATTTTTCATATTGCAATCAATACCGACATAAGGCAAATGAAAACTTTCATTGTTACTACTCTGAATATTGATATAACCAGAAAAGACTGGAATACGTTTTGTTTCAAGCATCAGAGGACGTGAAAATGTCACTTTTATAACAGCAGTACTATTACTGGGAATACTCAAAGCGTAAGGTGAAATAACAATTGTCGCATATTGTGCAATGAGTTCAGGAGGAAAAATTTGAGGAAAAGTTGTGCTCGCATTCAAAGTGTATGCTGTAGCTGCTCCTTGCTACATATAACAAATAAATTGGAAATACAATAAATTGAATAATATAGAGACTTACATGTGTGAGTGTATATGAAACTGATATTGAATTGGTGTTTGAAATGGTAAAGTCCACTGTTTGGTTGAAATTAATGGTATCATTCAGAGTCAATGTACTTGGACTAATTATAGTAGTGCAATACATTGCTGCAAATGCATTAATCAAACCACCTCCTTGCTGAACAACAGGAGCTAAGTAAGGATAAGTTTGCTGTCCATTGTTGAAGAATAGAGGAGTACTTGTTGTAGTTAGAATATGTCGAAGAATTCTATAATCGATTTTTGTTCGAGGGCCTTTTGCACTCATATATAATGCTAAAACACCTGCCATATAAGGTGTAGCCATCGATGTTCCAGAAAGAACAGCATATCCACCCAAATTAGTAGGGTAAGTAGATAAAATATTTCCACCAGGAGCAGAAACTTCCGGTTTCATATAAAGTTCATTAGTCGGAGACCATGATGAAAATGTACTCATTGTACCACCTGTGATATTGTTGGACAAATCGATGGTCATTGCTGTTGAATTTGTCGGGAAATAAAAGGTGATTGTATGTCCTTCTTTTAGATAGTTGATCCACTGTACACCTAGATCGGCTGAAACCATAGCCGCAGGGACTTCAGCTAAACTTTGTGGGTTGATTATGGGTCTTTCGTTATTATAAAAAATAACATATTGAGCACCAAATTTCTGAACATTAGAAATTTTATCGAGAAAAGTACATGTACCTCTACGAATCAGAACAATTTTCTTCGACAAAACTGGTGTACTAGATGATAATTCAGTGCAAGCATCAGCCGAATTATTTGTATTAAAATTAAGAGCATATAGTGGATATCCAGAAATGTTTGCAGGAAATGGTTTTTGTGCAGGCAAATATTGAAAAGTTGTATTCAGTTCTGAGTTGACAGCATAGTATCCTTGGTGCATAGATTCAGGAATAATAATACTATCAACTGATCCAACAGCAATGACATCCAAACCATTTGCCGGTGTCGAAGCGAAGAATAATCCTTATTGATATAAAAATATCATTTGTCTCAATTATAATATTAACTTTTTCTTACCTTCATTCCCATTATTACCAGCAGCAACAGTACATGGTACGCCAGCTTGAACAATTCTGTTCACAAGTATTGCTAATGGATCTGCCGACCAACCAGAAACATCGCCAAGAGAAGCAGTGATTATTTGAGCTAAATTTAGAATCAAACAAATTCATGAATATGAAAACAAAAAAAGTTGTGAAAATATTTACCACCAGCTTGATAAGCAGCACTAAAGGCAGCTATAAGGACATCATTTGCCGCCTCACCATTACATCCGAAAGCTCGATACATACCAAGAACAGCATTTGGAGCAACACCTGTGAATGTAGGAGCATTAGCACCAATAATGCCACTAACGTGTGTACCATGCCCATTACAATCCAATGGATATGGATCAGGAACGCCTAAGTTATATCCAGTATAGTTATCACCAACAAAGTCATAACCGAATTGAATCTTGTAGCCCAAACCGAAACCTCCACCAAGTGCTGGATGTCTATGCAATTTTTCGAAAAAATAATATTATAGACAAAAAAAATTATTATTATACTTATAGTCAACACCAGTATCTATGATAGCAATAAAGATACCTTCACCTTTGTGCCCTTGAGCATGCAATTTATCGATGCCTCCCATCACATGAGGAGCAAATGGTTTTGGGTAAGTTCGATTTTCATCCTCATTAATAAATTCAGATAAATCAATTATACTTTTAAGAATAGGAGCAGGTCTAGAATATACAGTGACGGGCCAAACGGCTGATACTGAATCTAGAGCTGAAATGGCAGATATATCATCGTTATTCTTTAAATGGAATGAAGCACCAATGAAGAGAGAAGATGAGAAGTTCAAATAAGGAGTAACAACACGTTTCATACCGGATATTTTTCGATAAAATAGTTCGTGCTAGAATAAAAACTAATCAAATTTTAATAATTACTATGTGTTCATACATGATTATTTGTTCGTAAACTAGTCAGCGAGGAAGAAAATTGTACAATATAGGCACCAGGAACAACAGAACGTGTCCCCTTGACATTATTTATATCAATAGCATTTGTAGGACGAAGAAAGGCATCGATGATTACCAAAATAAGCAAGAAAAAAAATCTAATTGATGATTCCATTTTTAACGCTATTTTCCAAATAATCTATAATGAAATTAAAATAAGAGTTGACAAAAACTAATAGCATACTAAATATACAGTACTCGTCAAAAGTATCTGGCCATATCAAAATCGAAATAAAGCTCAATTATTTTTCATAAAATTTTTACCCGGAATAGTGCTCGAAAAACTGTAATCGCAAGCATCAACCCAAGCTCGATCGATTGAGATAGGACGGAGTTAGAAAAATTCTTTGAATGTTAAGATCAAAATTACGAAAGTTGAAAGCAACGTTTGAAATCGAACTCCATCCTACCTCAATCGATCGAGCTCGGGCTGATGCTTGTCAATTATAGCGTTTCAAGATCTATCTCTGGTAAAAGTTTCATAGAAGTCAATTGAGCTTTAGTTAGATTTTGATATATCCAGGGACTTCTGACGAGTACTGTAAATTACAAAAAAAATCGATCATACTACAGTGTATTCATTGAATTCATTTGCCTAACTGTAAACATCTACTTTCGTGTCACCTTCGCTCTTATTTTAAAAATAATAAGTATATATAGGTATATGAGGCCAGTATATCACTATAAGAAATTGACGAAGAAAAATATACGACTGACTATTTTTTTATTGAAGAGAAAGACGAATAGTATATATATGTCTTCAACATACCATGACAGAACAGGAACACAATAATATAAAAACAATTTCGATAACATTAACATAGAAGTGAATAACATGTTATTTATATTTTTCTATTATTAGAATATGAAAAAAATTAAGGACGATCACAATAATAGAGAAGATGTTATTGAAAAGGACGGGGATGGATAAGAACGCAAATCGGCACACCCTTAGATTTTCAAAAAAGTACATCACCAGATGCAAAATTTAACGATGAATCTTTTGATAATAAATTGAACATGTTTTGAAAAGAATTCCATGAAGTTTGGTAGTTAGTAATAGGCTACCCTTTTCTCCTATCTTTTAATCACTATTTTGGACAAGGAATTTTCAAAATAGTGATTAGAAAATAGAAGAAAAGGGTAGTCTTTTACTAACTACTAAAATTCATGGAATTCTTTTCAAAACATGTTTAATTTATTTTCAAAAGATTCATCGTTAAACTTTGCATCTGGTGATGTACCTTTTTTGAATATTTTACGGCGTGTTGATTTGCGTTCTTATCCGCCCCTGTCCTTTCTATAGGAACATGTTGTTTTTGTTTTCCTCTTGTTGACTACGCTATTTTTAAGTGGCTTCGAACAATAGCAATCATCGTATGCTACATAATCTTATTCAATTACAACAAGATAGTAAAGTCAATTCACGGAAAATGACGTTATCACCAACACACTTATTAACTATACAAATACAACATAGTCCAAATATGAACAAAAACAAGAAGAAATCATTGAAATATCATGGAAATCGAAAATTACAACGTTTCAAACAAAAATGTCGAGTACGTGGTTTAAGGTACACCGACAGCTGAGCTCCCCAACAATTGAGCCCTCACTGTATTTGTCATCTCCTTAGATCTTGGATATTCACTCAATGTGTTATTATTATATTTTCCAGGAATTTGTAATCACTCTCTATTTGTTTTATGATATCCATCTCTTGTTTGTATTCATGGATTCGTTCATCGCTCCGACCTATAAGTAGATCGGTTATAATTCAGATAAAGCATGTGATAAACAACTATATTCATGTCCTCTTATCCAGTCAGCACTACTACTTCTATCCTAATCTATTACTATTATTAGTTAATGTCAACTGTAAAGTCCTTCAGAAGCTAGATCAACGTCTACTCGATTGTTTTATTTATCGCTGTGCTAAAACATCTAAAACCATTTGGTGTTGTGATCAAAATAATTGTGCAGATCTGTGCGAACTTGATAATAAGTGAAAAATTGCAGGTGCGACAAGTAAAACTAAGAAAACATCCAAAATATGAATGTTTGAATGAACAGCTCCAGCAATTAGTTTCTTCTTTTCATCTGATTACAAGAGATGTGTATTTTAAAATAGCAAGAGCACTGTTCAATTTTTAATGTGATTGTTACTGTGATTAAAATAAATTAATTTTTTTGTGTTTTCTATATCTTCTTTATGCTGGGAGCTCAATTCTCGGGTCACCGTGATTCAACTGAAGAACAAATTGTTACCTTACTTCAAACCAAAACCCATACGATATCTGAACATTCTGTAAACAATTTAACACCGAATGATCAAGTCAAAACAATTAAAGAAACGAATAAGAGATCGATCCGAATAAGGTTCATTGAAAAATCTATTAAATCAATAAGTCAGTTATCTATATCACAAGAAACAATGGTATCTATTCGTTGTGGTAATACTCATTTAATGCAAGAAGAAAGTTTTCTAGAAACCATCGAAATATCTCAAAATGTCACGAAAATTACTTCTACATTCATTATGTCTTCAGCTCAATTTTAAACTAAAGAAAAAGAAATAACAACGTTTACATTATCAAAATTTGGAATTTTCAACCAGCAATTTTTTCTTGAACAGCTTCGGTATTTATATCAAACCTGCTTCAATTTAAGTTTACAATATCAAATATGGCAAGTAAGTTAAACAGCTATTCTATCTATGTATCGTATTCTATTTATTTATATTCAAGGGTTATATTCTGAAAATCATACAACCAAACGAATATAATGTTATTCAAAAGTATTCCCATGTCATCAAAATCGGGTCATTTTTGGCGATTAATCGCGATTTTCTAAAAAATCGGCGATTAATCGCGATTAATCGGCGATTTTCTATCAGTTAATAAAAAACCGGCAATTAATCGCGATTAATCGACGATTTTCTTATAATTAAAAAAAATCGGCGATTAATCGCAATAGTCCAAGAACATATACGTTCTTAGACTATCATAATTAATCGCCAAAAAGACTCGATTGCGATGACATGGGATCAATCACAATAATTTTATTTATAAAAAATTATTTTTCTTTTGATCAATGACAATATCAATTACAGTAAGTAATTTATTTATAAAAGAATATTTATTATTATTTAGATCAATAGCAACATGAATTACAGTAAGTAATTTTCATTTATTAAAAAAAAATATTTTTATTTAGATCAATGGCAATATTGATCACAGTAAGTAA